>JAYJMB010000063.1:3974-18604 GCA_036873735.1 Pouteria campechiana
TGATGACATGGACTTTACTAAAAAAGATCTCTTTTTGTCAAGAGAACTCTTTCCTGAACAAATTGAACAAAGTTCTCAATTCATCCAAAATGGAAAAGAACTTTCTCCAAAATCAACTTATGATAATCCTGGCATTCTTACTTGTATCTCAAATCCAATCAGAATGACATATTCTGAGTATAGGAGTAAGTCAGAAATCAACTCTGAAATTGCTCAGATGTTTCTCTCACAATCTACCATTCTATCTTCTTAGGAATTACCATTTATAAAAATAACAGATTTTAGCATTCTGTTTAGGATTCAACTTCTTCTTGATCCACCATTGACTCCCAAGGATCACAAAATTCATATTCCTGATAAAGAGTTAATCCCTTTAAGATATTCTGAGAAACTTCTTCACTTACTTCCAAAGTCTAGAAAACTCAGAAATACATTTTCATCCCCCTCGGGACCTTTTAATAACATTTTCATGACTGATGAAGAGTTCACAAACTATTCAAATACCAATCTTCAAGCAATTGGTGATAATCTTCCTCTTCCATATCCTCAGCTTTTTGAAACATCCATCCAACATAAACTTAGGACAAGATATTCTCAACTGTCCTCCTCACCTAAACCTATTCCGCCCCCTTTTTCAAAAGCCAAAACCCCCAGAAAACCCCCAGCTATCCCAAAACCAAAACCTCCATCCCAGCCATTAACTTCTAAACCCAAGAGTAAGCCAAGGATTCGACCTCTAAAGGAACAAAAAAAGGCTCTTCTCTTCAAAATAACCATGTACCACCAAGAGCATACAGTTAGGATGAATAAAAACGTAGAAAACCTCTTGAAAGGGCTTCTTACAGTCTTTCCTGAGTTGCTAGACCCAAAATTTTGAGAGTGCATTAACTTTATCTATCTTTCAGATTGTGGAACCATAGCATGTACTCATGAACCTCCTTTAGCCAACCCAAAGGATTCATTTTTTATTCTACATCCACCAAAAAGACACAAGTCATCTCCCAAACCAACCAAGCCCACTTCTAAACCATCATCCTCTTAACCCAATCCTCCTCTTCCTCCATACAAAGATTCTTTTTCTAAAACTTATAAAAGAAAACCCAAACCATCTCGTTGATTCTGCTACCCTTGCAAAAATTTTTTCAAATGTAAATTTTTTTGTACTATTTATTTTTTGTAAAAGAATTTTATATGTATGAAATTTTTGAAAAGTTATTTATGTATTCATTTTGGTCATGAAAGGCTATAAAATCTTCATTTTGTTTCCTTCCACATTTTTGATTATGATAAAAAGGGGAGAAAATAGAAGAAAAATAAAGAAAATAAGTATATATGCAGGGGGAGCTTACCCATGAAGGGGGAGCCCCACCAAGGAATACATTGCATATTCTACAACTTTTTTAGATTTATTACTCAAATGTTTTGTCATCATCAAAAAGGGGGAGAATATTAAGTTTAAACCCTTTACTAAACTTTATTTTGATGATAAATGAGATTAAATAAATTAGTTTTGATGATGAACAAACAAATGAGTGAGGAATTAAGGTACTAACAAATTACTTTTCAAGTATTGCACTATTAATATCAAAACAGATTAAGGAAAGTAATAATGGAAACCTTAAATAAAAACAAATTCAAAAGTCACTTCAGAACTTGCTTGGAAGCTTGGCATGAAAAAATCAGAAGTTAAGAAGAAATCAGAAGTCAGTCAGAAGTAACACAGAAATGTCTTAGAAATAAAATGTGTAACTCATAATCACTTAGAAGATGCTCAAAACTAGGCCAGAAGCATTTTAGAACTCCTTCATAATCAAAATAGAGTAATATCAAACATCAAAAGAAGCACAAAAGATGTATAGAAGCAAGTCAGAAGCAACATAACGATGCACAGAAGCAAGTCAGAAGCAATATAATGCTGCACAGAACTAGGATAGAAGGAACTTCGATCACACAGAAGCAACTCAGAAGATAAGTCAAGTGATCAGAATCATATCAGAAGAATTTTTGGAGTAACAGAAGTAATGTAGAAGTAAAACAGTATTACGCAGAATTAATGCAGAACCTATCATGGTACACAGAAGCAGTGCAAAAATCATGTAGAATCAAGTTAGAAGAAATATCAGAGACATGTTTAATTCAACATGATTAAACGAATGTAACACCTATGGTGTTTGAAATCTACCCATGTAAATATGGATAGAGTTTACTTTATGAATTCTATAAATTTTACTATTTTGAGCAATATAAAGTCAATGAGAAGAAAAGAATTTAAGTGGTGAAATTGAGCAAAAGCATGTTTATGATCAATATGAATGACCTAAAATAGTCACTATATGTATTGTAATGTGTGTGAAATATTGAATTGAGCATTGGATGCTATTTGGAATGAAAGTGGCCTATGAAGTTAAGTATGACAGAAAAAGGTCGGTAAAAACAACTGAATAGGTGATTCTTGGCAATTAACCTCGAATGAGCTAGAAAATGGTATGAACATGTTTCGTTTCATTTATGTGATGTGTGGGAAGTGATTTTTAGGATGTTGGAAGTGTTTTATATGAAATGGGATCATTGATAACTTGTATAAGTACAAATTTTGAAGTCGAACAGTTCCTTGTAATGAATGAATTATTGCTTTAATTTGGGAGTGAGATTTAATTACTTAAATAGGAATTTTGGGAGGATTATGGAAGGGATTAATGAAAAATGAAAGGATAAAAAGTTTAATGAAGATGGATGAGAGGAAAAGTGGGAAAAACAAAGTTTATAACAAGTCAAAAAGTGGGGCAACAGGTCCATGCTGTGGTACAGGAATCCCCTGTCATGGCATGGCTTCAACATGGGTAGAATGGGGCACTTAGGGAGTCCATGCCACAACAAAAAAATGCCATGCCACGACATAGCAGACCCAAGCAGCGACATGGCTTTAGAGATGCGGAAATTTTGGGTAGTTAGCAAGGCCATGTCGCGGCACAGGTTCGATGGTGCACTAGAGTACCTAAAAAAATCCAATCTTTTTAAAGCCCAAACCCGTTCCATTTTCATTCGAGTCCATCCCATTTTCTCCCTTAACATCGTTCTTCCTTCCCTAACTCCATTATGCCTCATTTCTCATCAATTTTGCTAGGATTAAGATGGGTAATCAAGCTGGCATGCCTCTCCACTTGGGTTTTGGCTATTTGGACTATGGGAAAGGGGAGATGATCCGATTTTTGGTGATTAGAGGGAACTACTTCAAATTTTGGGTGTGGATCCTTATTCATGGATAAAACCATGCTTGAAATTGGTGGTAAATTACCTTATCTCATCCAAAACTTTAATATTTATAAACTAGGGTTTTATACAATTTTCTGAAAAGTGTTTTTTAGAAGAAAATGATATGAGTAATTATGGGAAAAATGAGTATTGAGTTAATTACCATAAATTGGGAGTGAATTGGGTTTGGAAAACAAAATTTTTGATTTGTTAGGGTTTCATGTTATTCATGAATAGTGATTTTACGAGGAATTTGATATCGATTATTGTATAAACCATGGGAGAAATGTGTAATTTATAAGTTATGATGCTTTGAGAATTTATATAGGGTGATTTGGACTTGTAAAAATAGATAATGGACTATGACCTAGTTCAGATTAATTGGGAAAATTATATATGAGCAAGGTAAACTATAAATTAGTTAGATTAAAGACTTTAATGGATTATTTTAAATATGTTTAATTATGAATTGTGTTGAATACCTAATGATCATGTCATATACAAAATGAATATGGTTGCGGCATGTTAATGGACTGACCATAGTATCTAGAAATTGTATTTTATGAATTTGGCAATGTTGCCTTTGTAAATAAATGGCTTATTTGTATGTATAGGACAAATTGAATATGGTTGGGAAGCCATGGAGCTTGTGGAATTATGGAGAATAAGTTGTTAGCCAAGTAAGTAGGCCCCTTTTGATTGAATGTATGAGTGAATGGGATTATGTAATAACCCATTTGTTTGTATTCAGGCATATGTGCTTTGGATGGGGATAATGGATATCCCATATTGGTTAAATTGATGTCTATTTGACTAGTGTGCTTATATGAATGCAGGGATGACAAATATCCCTTGGATCAAAAGCATTATTTTTCATTTGCGATATGAAATTGTGTTTATTTGGGATAGCAATCATCCCATGTTTTAAGGCTTTTTATTCTTGTGTATGGATGTCTAACTATGAAGGGATAGAGAATATCCCATTCTGTTATGTAGGATGGATGTTTTAGAACATATGAGAGTGTATACTATGATGTATACACTATATTGATTATTGACTGAATGAAACATTATGAATATTGTTTTGTTTTGTATTGTGACATGAGTTAGAACCCATGATGGGTATAGTTGGATTAAACGATGTGAAATAAATTGCACTGCATATTTTTTTGAATATAATTATTCACGTTGAGAATTGAACATGTTATATGTTGGATTGTTGAATATTTTTATTATGATTACCTACTTACTGAGTTGCCCAGACTCATGCCTTCTTACGTATTTTTTAAGCTGGCAGGTCAGGTAAAGAATTCCAACTGTGAATTGGAAATGGTGAGCAAAATTTGAAGAAAAATTTTATTTTAGTATAATGAGTTGGTATTATAAAATTTAGAGTGTATTTGTATATTTGTATTCATGAAATTTTAAAAGATGTATATAATGGTGTAAAGGCATATCTTAGTGATTTAATTATTATATTATGAATGAGATTATATAATTAGAAAGATGTGAAGTGCCATCATGATCCACCCAGATCTTATGCTATGGGAAGTGTGGGTGTGTGTATTTTAGAATTAATATCATTCCTTTATTATATTTGATAAATAATTTTACAGGTTAAACCTTAATAATTTAGGGGATACTCTATCCATTTTTCTGTAGAAACTAGTCGATTTTCAAAATGGGACTCAAGCACCCCCACCCTAAAAGTGGGCAAATCTTAGTGAATTTATGTGAAAAAATGAACATCGCACCTCGGAAAGTGGAACGTGATAACAAAGATATACAAAATTAAAGAAAAAACTTTATAAGTGAGCCAAAAGATACTCAGAAATTCTTCAAAAGACTCAAAGATGACCATTGAAGATTAAGACAACAGACAGAAATTCTGAAGAGGATATTACCAAAAATTTACCAACCACAGAAGTTCCATAGGACCACTTCAAAAATTCTGTTGAAGTATAAATCATAAAAAAATTTTAACTCCGACTAGTTGCAAAAGTTATCACCAAACCTACCTAACTAGTTTGAAAATGGTGCCAAAGATTTCAATGGCTAAAAATTCAAATCCTATATAAAAAGGATTAAGATGACATCGAAAATAACAGAAAGATAACACTAAAAATCATTTTTATTGATTAAGAGAAGAGCATTCACAACTTTCCATCTTTCAACTCTAGTTGGTACATCATTGCTAAAAGCATTCAAAATCCTCAACATCAGATTTGCATCAACTTTAAAAGAACTTTAAACCTGATCTCATTGCTTTATTATTTCAATTAAGCTTTAGCTTTCGTACATGTTAGCCTAAATAAAAGACATTCTAATTGTACATTCATTTTGAAAAACCAAGAGTTAGTTGGTAAGCTCTTTAAAATTAACTATTTGTAAAAGTTTCTAGTTAGCTTTGAAAAACCAATAAGTTAGTTGGTAAGCTTGAAAACCAATGTGTAAGACTTTCCGGTGACCTTGGAAAACTAGTAAGTTATTGGTAAGCTTGTAAAACCAACAAGTGTTATAGTAGAACCCGATTTTAGTAAAGAAGACTACTCAAAGAAGTAGAGTAGAAACCCAAGAAGGGCCGAACCACTATAAAAATACTATGTATTTACTGTCTGAAATTATCTCTTTCATTTTAAAACACATATAGTCATTTATTGGCCAAAATTTTTAGAAGCTCAATTCATCTACCCCCCCCCCCCCCCCCTTAAGCTACCATTCAGTTAGAGACCAACATCTATGTTTCTCAAATTTTCCACCATGATCACTTCTAATTATAAAATCTTTGTTCATTTTGTGCCTGTTTAGTAAATACTTTAAAAAATAAAAAAGCCTCATCTTTAGATGCTTGAAACATTATCTATATAAATCATGAACAATCATCTACAATTACATCTGTATAATGTTTTCCTCTTAGACGTCCATGTTTAACAATGAAGGGGTTTGGTTGTGTACACTTACTTTTATGACTTGAATGTTTCTTTTACTTGCTTTCATTTTAAGCAAGCATTACACAACTCATCTTTATCAAATTTTAGCTTAGGTAAGCCAATAACTAACTCTTTATGATATATCTTTCTATCATGTGTTTGTTAGCATGACCTAATCTTCTATACCATAATAGGGATTCATTATTTTCTATAATAAGACACTTAGCTGGAATTTCACATAAGTCAACCAAATATATATTTTCATGTCTTTTTTCATATACTATAATAGAGTTATTTTCATCTAATGTAAAGCATCCTTGGGATTCAAACATAATTCTATAGCCATTGTCATAAAATTGACTAACACTTAATAGATTATGTTTTAATCCATCTATTAGTGAAATATTTGAAATTGTAATAGATTATAGTTAGGCAACCTTATCAATTACAACCACGCTACCTTTATCATTATTCATAATGGTTATTATTTCTTAACTTTTAGCTTTTAACTTCATGAATAACTCCCTCTCTCCTTTCATGCGCCTTAAGCAACTACTATCGATGTACCATGTGTTGCTCTTTATAGCTCTCAAGCACACATGCAAAGACAAAATTATGCTTTACATTTTGGTATGCATTTGAGAATGGGTCAAGGTGGGTTAGTGGTAGAGTATTTTGGTAATCATTATTTCTTAGGTGTTACTTCTTTTCTTATTTCATAAGATGTTGTATTTACAATTATTGCTACTGATTTTGGAACCCATACTTGTTTTATTTTTTACTTGGTTCCATATTTTCTTCCAACCAATTTATTTCTCTTACTTTGTCCACTTTCTACTTTTGGTTTCATTCTCATTAAGGACCAAGTCAAGGTTTTATCTAAAATAATGTTTTCTACCTTGGCTTGCTCAAGTTCTTTTAGAGCATTTTGATTTTAGTCAAGCTTGGTGTTTTCTGCATGTAGTTTGGAATATTCTTGTTTTATTTTGCTTAGCTCCTTTTCAATTTTTGCATATTTAGTTTTTAATGCCTTGAAGTCCAAGTATAATTCATTCAATAGATTTTTATCTCCTTTACTTGATTAGTTCCGTTGTGTGCTACATGGAGTTTGTTTGATTTCCTTAGCAATATCACACAATGATATTTTTTCAAATTCAGAAGGGAGGGGGGAAGGGCATAGTAAAAGCAAATTTTGCCTCAGTGTTATGTTCTATTGCTTATATGAGGAAACAAAAAATTTTACATTCTCATCTTCTAATACTCATAGTTGAACTATCAAAGAAAGTTGGACGAGTAGTGTATTGTTCCTTAGTTGCAATGTTAAGGAAAGAACTGGCCATCAAATCTCTTCATGGGTTGATCTATGAAAATAACAAGATGAATAAAGAGAGACATGCTTTGGTACCAATTGTTGATCCCCTAGGTGTTGGTAGCTCAAGAGGGGGGGGAGGTAAATTGAGCTTTATAAACTTTTTATCAATCAATAAAATGTGTAAAAAATGATTAAGGAAAGAAGCACAAAACACACTGCACAATTTTATAGTGGTTAGGCCCAAGGTGGGTCCTACTCCACCCTCTAAGACAATCCCCTATCTTAAGTTCCACTAAAGACAATCTCCCAAATATAGTGTTGGTTTCTCTGAGCTTACCAATGAACTCTAACAATAATCACTCTACAAGTACACAAACTTGCAGAAACAATCCTTCATTGCAAGTGGCCCAACTTGCAGAAATAACAACCTAGAAAAATACACAAGAATGTCATATAAGCCTCTATATAGGTTGAGTTGTACATGATGAAAGAACAAGTAAATAAAGAGAGTCACTATAAAACACATGCTTTGAACTCCTTTTGAAGTTGGAATTGACGAAGCTTAAAAGTAGTTTAGAGTTTGAGCACAGTTGGAGTGAGCACCTGAAAGAAAACTTTTGTCTCTATAAATGCACGATGTAATATTATTTTAAAAGCTCAAAAGTACTTCTTTGAGTGGATTCTCTATTTATAAGCCTTGGAAGGATTAGTGGTAGTTTGAAACTTGATTTTTGTAATTTTAGCCATTAAATCAAACATTTGGAAATTGAATATAATATTTTAGTCATAATTACTAGGGGTGCAACTCGGGCTAATGAAACTTGGGTTTCCCTCAACCCTAACCTTTTTTTTTTTGAAAATTGGGCTTGTGTTGAGTTTTAAGTTGGAATTTGGGTTAATAAAAATATAACGACAGTTTGATTGAGTGAAATACCATTATTTAAATTGCTCATTCATATTTCAAACTAAATGGAAAAGCAACACACCATTCAATCTTTGAAAACTACCCATTCATGTTTCAAAGTTCAAACTAAATGAAAAACTGCCCATTTATATTTCAATAGTGCCAAACTAAATTAGCCATTGGCACCATTGATGCCATGTTGTGGAACTAATTAGATCAACATTCCAAATGTCAATCAAAGAGGTCCCTAATAAAACACAAAGCAATCATGATTTTGATCCAAGCCTATAATTGGTGATGGTATGCTAGTGTAGTCATGTGCTTAAATGAAGGAAAACTACCAAAACAGGAGAGGAGAGGGAAGGGGAAAAGATGGCTTAAAGCCTATACCAACATGTTAGTCAATACAAGTTTATGCAGATCAAGTGAATATTTGGCAAATAAATAAATAGCAAAAATGAATCTGTCATGGCTATATTGTCCTACACTGGTAACTGTAAAAATATACTAGCAAACCAATGGTGCCAATCTTTATCTTCACAGACCCACTTGTATCATGTGACAAGGTTAGCTAGCATATAAATGATAATTGGTGCTAAAATGAAACAATACTTGAAACCATAATGCCAATCAAGCAACTTGGAAATTAGAACTAATGACAAAAAAAACCCAAACTAGAAGAGGGAAAATGAAACAAAACAAAATGGGGTGAAGATTTTTTTCTCATGTGAATAGTGAACCTACTTTCTTTTACCTTTGTTCTTCTATCAAACAAGCCATACAAGAATACATCAAAACAAAATTGGAATTGCCTCATTCCTTTTGTAAAAGATCAATTCTACCATCAAGTAAACATGACAGGATTTGATGCCAATAGATAAAGTCATTTAAAATTAGTTGGACACCAATGTCAATCTATAAGTGACCAGTTCTATTAATTGGACAATAGGTAAAACATTCATTGTCTATAGATAAGCACAATTTGACATTTGATAGACGAAATTCAACTAAAAATACATTAAAAAAATACTTTAGTTGAAATTTTGATGTAGCAAGTAAACCAAGAACATCCATGCTTGGATAGCACATTTGTTACATACTTATCATGATTAGATTAGGTCTTCTTTGCATATTTCCTTAGGAAGAGCTTTCTCGAAAGCAGTTTCATGGGAAATGCTAAGAAAGCTCCTTGTAAAGGAAAATTTGGCTAAAATTTTTATCCAAACCTAAAGAGGCTAAATCTAGATCTACTCAATTCTACGCACATTCTAGATTGAATAACATGGATTCTAACAAAAATCTCCTCCATCGAAATGAGAATTAGGAGAGGAAACTCTCAATTCTTGAAAATAAGGATGGATCTAGAGTTTTAGTGAAGGTTTCTAGCTAATCTAGCTTGAACTACTTCTAAGATTAGAGAAACTAGTTTTTTATTACTTGTAATGATTAAAAAGCACAAATGACAGAGTAAAAATGTTATTCCTTCAAGAAAAAACTCGCAAAAGTAAATTTCAAGCTAATTAAAAATTCACACCAAACCTATTTTAAAAGCTTGGTTTGGCGGGTTGGGGTCCATCATCCTGAATGTTGCAGTGCGGAGTGCTAGAGGGCAGGTCACTCAGATGGGTGAAACTTTAATATCATATTGACATTATAACACATCCATTCTCAAGGTTACCAAAACAATCAAAGATATAATCATCCAACCATAGGTCCATAAACAATCAAAGATATAATCATCCAACCACATGTCCACAACAATATCAAGTCAACTAACATTAAAACAAATCTAGTCCAAGTACAACACAACATAACAAATTCCAAGTTTCAACACACAACATAAGCACAACAACAATTTCAACATACAACCAAAGAAAATATCCAAATGTGTTATAAATAAAACATCTCGAAATACAATTTTCATGCTTCGTCTTCAAAACACTGTCAAGCTAAATTGTTTTTTCCTAAAAGAAAATATAAAAAATCTAATGTTATATTGCATAACTAGACTTAAGAAGAAAACACATTCAAGAATATAACTAATACCTCTAGTATATTAATCTTTTGGTGAAAGAGAAGGTAGAGAGGAGGAAGTTATTGAAATACTTTCAGTTTTCTTTGAAAAAATTACAAATATGAGTTAAAATAGTATTAAAAGTATGAAAAATAATTCAAAGTGTAACAAAATATATTTTACCTCTTGCACATTTATCTAGTTGATCAACAAGTTCTTCATAATCTAGATCCTTTGGTGCAACTCTTAACCAATCTAGAGTACAAATCAAACACTCAACCAACATTAGTGTCAATGAACTACGATATTGGTCAAGAACATGACCTCCTATGCTAAATGCAGATTCAGATGCTACTATAGAAATAAGAATAGCTAAAATATCTTTTGCCATACATGCTAATGCTTTTGTATTTTATAGACATAGATTACCACACTAAAATATCAAATGGTTCTACAACCCATTCTTGACATTATTTTAGGTAGGCATCAATTTCATACATGTTAGAATCAAAACTACCTTGTTCTTTTTCTTGCATGTACTCCATATATTTCTTATCATCAATGGTAGTCACAAAAGAAGTAAATGCTGAAACACTCCCTTGGGATGAAGAGCATGCAGAAAAAGCCTCAACTTGATAAATTTTATATAACGTGACCATTTTATCATACACCATGTTTGATATTGCAAAAGCATCATCAATTGGGAGAAATTTTTTAAGGTGCCAGTGTAAATAATCTATCTTCTATTGTGGATCAAAGACAAAAGTAATAAGCAAATAGATATTAAACTTATCAACAAAACCCTATTACTTGTGAAGCTTTTCCTTCATTTTGTTGCACATACAAATAAGGAGAAGATCGGTTTACATAGTTGAAAATAAACTTAATGTCTCTTGGATCTTGTTAACATAATGAAAAATGGAGGGATGAAGTAATGTACTTGGTGCTGACAAGATCTCAGTAGTTTCAAGAAATGTGCCCAAGAAGTCACAAAGTACTCTAGCATGATTCTAATCCTCTTCAAGAGGAGGAGCGATATTTCTAAAGACATCATTATCATATTCAAGATGCTTGAAAGCCTTCTCAAAGTGTAAAGCATGGTTCAACATGAGGTATATCGAATCCCAATGTGTTGATACATCCAAACACAAAGACGTTTTGCTTGAAATTCTAACCATTTCATTGGATCTTTCAAATATTTTGTTGAGTCTAAGGATCTAGTTTTGATAATTAACAAAACTTGTTAATGACTTGATTTAAGCTAATAATAGTATTGCTAAGATTTTTAGTTTTGGAGAAGCTTTGGAGTTGAAGAAAGTAGCTTCGAAGATGAAGAGAGGAGCTTTAAAGGTGAAGAAGGAAGCTTTGGAGGTATAGAAGGGAACTTGAGAGGTGATGCTATTAAACATCAGAGGAATCAACATTACTTCGGAGGCCCTAAAGAGAAGCTTTGGAGGTTGAAGAAGCTTCGGAGGTGTAAAATGAGCTGTTAGCAAGAATTGCGCTCAAAGGGACTTCGGAGCATCTAAAGTTATGACTTTGGATGATTTGAAAATGTGTATGTTGGGATGTCAGGACTGAAGGGGAGTTTCAGAGGTGCAGGTCACTTACTTTGGAGGGTCCGAAGCCACGCACGCTCATGACTTTGATGAGCCCTCGACCTTCAGAGGCTCTGAAAGTAACTTCCAAGACTCGAGGCGATGCAATGAGGCAACGCCGCGTGATTTTTAATAAGGCATTTTCAATGGTTAAAAAATTGGGGAAGTAACGGCTAGTTTGAACTTGGAACTTATAAATAGAAGTTCTTAAGAAGAGAAATAGACTTTTGAGAATATTAAACACAAGAACTCAAAGTACAAAAATGTGCATTCACTCCAACAGGCTTCAATGAACATAGAACTTCAAGTCACATCTTTACACCTCAAAGGAGATAAAAAAGTACTATAAGTTTAATATTTTATCTTTATTATCTAAGCTTAAACTGTATGTATATCTGGGTCTAGTTAGAGGCATTTACTTGTACGTCTATACCAGTAAAGGTTGAGTTGCTGGTTAGCTCTTGAGAAATTAGATTGTAAGAGTTGTTGGTGAGCTCATGAAAACCAACAATTGCAGAGTTCCTGGTGAGCTCATAAAGCCAGATGTAACACTTGAGGTGTTAAATTATGGTAATTATGTGTTGATTAATGGTGAAATATAGTTCGAATTGAAATGATTCAAATATGAGTGTTATTGTGCAAATTGCAAGTGAATGCAATTGAAAACTTTGATTCAATTGCTCGTTATTGGGAGTATAAATATGTGAAATTTATACCATTATTATGTAAAAAAATAATTGTAAATAAAGAAGAAAAACAAAATGTGCAAAAAGTTGGAAAAAGAGGTTGAAAAAGGGAGCAATGTCGTTGGTGCCGCGACGCTGAAGCAAGGCAGCGGCCACATGTTTGGCACTGCAGCGTCAGATGTGAGGCTGCAGCATCGGTTGTAATAAAAGTTAGAAAATCGACTTTTCGATGTGTTTTTCGATCCCATTTTCTCTGAGTTATCTTGTTGTTTTGCCCTAGCCCCATTATACATGATTTCTAGTCATTTTAGCTAGGAGATCATCTTGCCTAGCTATACAGATTAATTATCTTTCACTTAAACCAAATTTCACCCATTCGAACCATGAAAAATGGAAGAAAATGAAAGAAACATCAGATTTCCACAAAATGGAAGGAGCAATGTGGAGCTAGGAGCTTGGTCCTTCATTTGGGGAAGATGGCTAGCCTTGAAAGCAAAGGAAGCTCAATTTCCCGACCAAATCTCAAAATCCTGATTTTAGGGTTTTGGGAAATGATGGATCTTTAGGATAAAATTGATGTATATGCTTATAATTCATGGGAGAAATGAGTTAATGCAATGATTATTGTGATTTACATGAAAAATTATGAAATTTTCCGAGCTAGGGTTTATGTATAATGGAAATTAGGGATTTCCTGATTTATATGAAATAAATTATTCGATAAAATGTTATTACCATGATTAGAATATTTTAAAACATGTATGGAGTCATTTGGACCAGTGGAATCGAGTCTTGGGTTATAACCTGATTAGGGATTAAAGAGGATTCTTATGAACGGGCTATGTAAAGCATGACTTAAGTAGATTTAAAGCTTAATTGAGTTGCTGACTAAATGTATAAATGCTAATTATGTGAGATATTAGATAAATATGTTAAGTAAGAGGGTTTCTGATAATAATTGTAGAGAAACCTTATTTAAATAATTGTTTAGCATCTGTTTGATGATCATAGCCTGAGATTGGTTATGAAAGAAATATTAATATGATGTATTGAGTACACGATTACAAATGGTTAAGTAAATGAGATTGTGGCTCTATTCATGATGATCTGAGAAGGATGAATAGGCACAAAAGTGGAGAAATGTGGTTTGGAGCTATAGACCTAAGGTAAGTAGGTGCTTCTTGTATGACTTGAATGAATGGATGGGGATAGTATTTATCCTGTGTTTGTTCCAAGGATGTATATTTTGGATGAGGGATTGTGGATATTCCATGCTTGTTTAAGATAAATGTGTATTAGGTATGATGAATGCATGAATGTTGGGATATGAAATATCCCGTAGTTGAGTTGGTCTATGGTATGTACATATAAGTGTTTGGGATAAAAAGTATCTCAGCTAATTGTGGGGATAGAGAGTATCTCGTGTCTTTAAGCTTATTCTTATTTATGGCTATTTGAATAAAAAGGGATTGAAAGTATCCCAGTGTTGTATATGAATGAGCATGTGTATAGCTATTTCATTTATGTATATGGTTGTGAATGTTATAAGTATAAAGTTATGCATGATAGGATTGATAGGGAATGGTGTACATTCCCTAATTGTATTTAAAGTTATGTTTGTGTGGGTAAATGGGAATAGAATTTATCCCATAAGTCTTATTTTAGTTATATCATTTAGGAATGCATATCTTGATGGAATGTAAAGAATTCCATAAGTTATTTATAGTGCCTGAATGGCACTATATGATATTATGCCAGTGTGGCATAGTATTGATGTGTGTGTTGAGCTAGAAGGGTTTGGGGGTGATGCAATGTTGTGCCTGGTGTTCGAGTCAAGAGAAATAAAATGAGGAAGAGATAAATGCAAATGGAACGACATGACCGGAATTGGTCACCTTCGGAATGGACCAAAGGATTTTTCCATTATTATTGAT
>JAYJMB010000064.1:0-11586 GCA_036873735.1 Pouteria campechiana
TCTATTTTAAAAGCTCAATTCACAAACCCCCACCCTTTGAGCTTTTAAAATTTTTGGCCAAAATAAATAATTAAATAAGGGACCAACATCAAGAAAAAAAAGTGGTAGTGGTAGTGATGATGATGGTGGTGGTAGTGGTGGTAATTATAGGAGTGGTGGTATGGGTTGTACTTCAAGTAACCAAGGACCTCTTAGCCCATTCACAGAAGAAGCAAACTTTCAACATGCTACGCAAGATGATGATCATCGTACACGATTGCCTGTGAGATTCTATGTGAGAAAGTATGAAAGTAAAAAAATAAAAAAAGTGGCCTTTACAAAAGAGGATGGTTTAGTAGATAGTATGGCCGCGACATCTATTGGTATGCATGTTAGTGAGCAGGGGTCTAGTTGTAGGTATACACCATATGACCATCATGTTGGAGATTATTCTCAAGAATTTCAACAATCTTGTGCCGGAGATTCCGAAGATTATTCTCACTAGTCTAATTACTAGATACCATACCATCCGGATAGTGAAACCGAATCTTCCATCCTTGTGTCATATAACTTATATCCAGGTGGTTTCTATGATTATTGGGAGGAACCGTAAGAGAAAGTTCATGTCGATGATAAAACTAATGAGCTTGCATGAGTTTCTTTTTTACGGTGAAGTATGGTGATAACATATTTCATATTATAACATATGTTTAACAAGTTTCTATAACATAAATCCCCCATTTAGTAGTATTCCACAGTAGATATTTACTTTATCTGCTTTTACATCATTGGTATGTTTCCTTTATGTCATATATGTTGATAACTAAAGTAATGTTTTTTGTTCTAAATGTGAATTCAGATTTATCATGATTTATTAAGAAGTTTTTGGAAGTTTTTCTAATTTTTCAGCATTTTTCTAATTTTTTCATATTTTAGTGAAATTATTTGGCGAAATTATCGATAATTACTCCAAAATTAGCAAAATTTTCTCCTTTTCAACTTAGAAAATTTTTCCTTTCAATGAAATTGCGAACACTAACCTAAACTCAAAATTGCCTTATTTTTTACTATTATTTAAGCTTTCCTAAATAAATTAGGTCAAATACATGAACCCTATTGCTCCTTCCCACCCTATCCTAGAGTCCTAAATTATATCCTCTATTGGCCATATGTCAGAGGATTTTTCAGGCCTTACAAATTTCTATATCACTTAAAAATACATGTTAAAATTAACCTAAAGCTAACATGATTCAAAGGCAAATCATACTGAATCTTGCAAGAAGTGACTTAACAAAAATAAAGCAAAAAAAACACCTCAAATGAACCTGAAAAATATTTTCTACTCTTGAAAATTTGTCATTTGTTCAAGTTATACATAGTAAGAGTACAAAATTCTCAACAAAATGAAAATAAAATCCTATATCGGCCATCTTTTATAAAAACATAAATTTAAGTGTTAATAGAAATGAAGAGAAAAAACATATAGATTAAAATTTACCATAACCCATGAGCTTTGAAAAGTTTATCATCATTGCCCTCATTCTATATAGTTTATCCCAAGGAATCATTTCTTTGGAAAAGGAGAAAGGGAAAAATCACAGGATTCCTAATAATGAGCTTATCAAATAGAATAATCACAATGTAGGAAATACTTCCAGCATGCATTGGTAGTTAGAAAGGCATGCAACTTAACAGCATTTGCTCATGTGCTCTCCCTTGAGAGCTTCCATCTCATAGGATAAGGACCATGTAAGAGAGGCTTCCACCATGCACTGATAGTTAGAAAGACTTGCAGCTTAGCATCACTTCCTCATGTGCTTGCCCTTGAGAGCTTTGATCATAGAATGAGAATATAATATGCATGCAACACATTTACATATCAGAAAAGGAAATTAGTCTCCATAAATATTGAAAGCTAGTGAAATTTGAAAATTTTTAACAAGTAGCCAACAGACCAGCATCAAATAGCAACTTTTGAAAGTCATATTAACATCAGTGAAAAGAGAGTCAATAACTGATTAGCATTAGGAGAATCAGAATCTATCAAAAGATTTTTTTCATACGCTTCAACTTACCAGAGTTATATCACCACCAACTCCATAAAGAATCTGACCAGCATTACTAGAATCAGGATCTTTCTGAAGACATTATTGATACAGAATAATAGCAAGAATTATATAATCTGTCTTTATAAAATAAAAAATAAATAAAAAATAACACCTAATAAGTTTCAAGCATAAAATCTTGACACATCAAAAAGAATGTGGTTGGCCATAAGAGAACTTTAAATGATGAGAATCTCAGAAAATGGACATTCAGGAACTACACACACACATACAAACACACACGCACACACACATATATATCAACAGACACTGATTGAAACCAAAACTCTCACGATCTTCAACCAATAGATAAGTAGCCCATAGCCAAAACAGAATTAACATTCCGATTGCCCACTTTCAACTGCAGAAATGATTGAACTATACAGGTTCAAATTGCTGTTTCCAAACTAAAAAATCGAAATCCAGGAACTAATAGATTGACAGTCCATAATAAACATATACATTCATTGATTCAAAATTTGTCTAAAATAATAGAAATTAACATCTTCTTACTTCAAAGAAGAACTCAATTATGAAGAGTGCTAGGGATTGATTTATTTTTCCCCTTTCCAATGTTATCATTTTATCTGACAAGTTTTCAATTCTCATAAATACCACTAATTCGGATGCTGGTAAAAATTCTAAGCTGCCATCAAAAAATAGATCACTTAATCCGAGAGCAGACATTTAATTATTGACAACAAGGGTAAACATGAGCGATCATTAAACCATCAGCAATTTTGCCATCTAGCTTTAATTCAAGTACAACACAAAGAGGTCGACAATGACTCAAATTAACATGCAAGATCGAAGATACCAAGAAAAACAATTTATAGAGAACTTCCATTGGCAAATAAAAGAAACTGACACAAATTTATAGAGAACTTCCATTGGCAAATAGAAGAAACTGACACAAATTTATAGAGAAATTCCATTGGCAAATAGAAGAAACTAACACTGTCAGTAAATCGTAATTGACCTGTAACTCCATTTTAGAGATCACAAAACCTCCTTGATATTTCTTTCAGTGGAAAACTCAAGCAACTAGAAAATAATGACAAATAACCTTTTGATGCATAATCTGCAAGTCCAACCAGACCTATCAAAAGACTGCTCTAAGCATCAACAATAACAATCTTAATCCATCAGGAATTTTAAATTTACAAAAGCCAAATAAGCAAATGATTTAAATCTAAATTCAACATGGATTTCTCACTCAAAAATCAAATAGACAAAAGTAAAAATCCGATTCCAAATAGAATTTTAAATTTACAAAAGTGACATAAGCAAATGATCACAATCTAAAACCTAATACAACATGGATTTCGAACCTAAAAATCAAGTCGACTAAGAAAGATTGAAATAATTACACAGCTAATCAAAAATCATCCACCCTGAAACATGGATGAAATCCATTTCAGCATCGACCATATCACCGATTTGGCCAAGATCCCAAAATACTAGTGGAAGGCCCACATTGGTCAAACCATCCAAAAAAAGGAAAATCACGGGTAAAACATATTACTTAATATAACTAACCTACATTTTTGAAATAACCTCAAATTCGGTGAAAACACTCATCTAAGTGAAAAGAACACTAAATGATGTGGTTGGCTACAATTTTTAGAATCTTTAATGAATTCAGGTTAACTATTTCTTGCAACTCATGCAAAATCGAGAAAATAATTGAATCTTGGTTAAATGAGTAATACAAAGACTGCATGTTAACTGGGGCAGGTCAATTGCTTTGTGATCTTTTGCATATGAATTTTCACATTTAAAGTGATATGGCTTTCATAAACCTTCGATTGCTATGATTCAGAAACTTTACTAAATTACCCATGGCAAGTCCCATTGGGACTAAATTTCACCTGAGAATCACACTCAGTTTTAACAAAACATTTCTTGAAATGTTTTTAGTGAATTCTTTCCATTGCATCATTTCCCATATTCATATTGATCAAAATTATGTACAAAATGGGAATTCCTATAAGAGTTGATACATGCTCACTAATAGATGTTCCTCTCACTGCGTGGCCATGGAAAGAATTGAAATTCCCATCAAGGATGTTCCTGTGGCCTACAATGTCAAAGAGAATGCAATATTTGAATTTTCAAATATCCTTGGTAACACTGATGTATACTGAAACAACTAGAATCCTAGGATATGTTTAGACATAATAGATTCCACTGAACAAATACAAATGCCAAACCCTTCAAAAGGGATAATTGGCAATCAACTAGGTTAGTTCTTTTCATGAAGAATTTCTCTATAGCAAAATGGCTCCGGAAATATGGTGATGATAATAATCGCTATGATGGTGGGATTGATGGCAATCATAACTATGGTTGAAAGAGTGTTAAAATCTGTGAAGTTAAAACTGCGAAATTATCATGGAACTAAATTTATATGGTCTGAAATTCATCCGCAAAACTTTTGTGTCTACATAATCCCCTTAGGTGTATATATATGCAAGGCTTATGTGAGTATCAAGTTACATTACAGTTAGCAATTTAATATCGTTCCTCAGCCTTAGCCTTATTAGACCACTTTAAAGAAGTCTGAAAAAACCAAGAAAGCATAGGATAAAAGAATATAACTTGGTAATTAATGTCTAATGGAACTAAGAACAGCAAAAACTATATTGATTAGCAGAATGTAAACCATCAGCTACCTAAAAATCATCCGATTCACCATGACTCAGAAAAGAAAAAAGTCTATCAATGTATCTTATCTCTAGGTTGAGTAGTTTGAATTTGTCATGTTCAAGCATGAGATCAACTAGGTTCAAAGAAAAAAAAAATAGAAAAACTTTGTCATGAAATAGATAGACACAATGAAGAGTGACTACATGTTAAATTGTTGCTCGAGACATCCATCACGAATCAATTGAAGTAATTAATCACCAAAGAAAAACGCCAATCATAGGACCAATTATTTTGTTATTCTATTTTTCATAATGCTAAAATTGTTTGCAAGGGATAGTTTTATTTTTATTCAATAGCTAGTAACTGAATTTAATTTGTCACTGAAATAAAGTCCATTACATCAAACAATTAAAATGGTAAGAAAGCAGTAATCTTAACACATTTCCTTTCTTTAATGATTCCTTACAATGGATCTAAATCCACAAGCCTTAAATCTATTTTATTTATTGACATAGTTTCCAAATTTATACGTCTCTCTCGTAAGTTTTGTTTTATAATATTAAATTTAAAGACTCTTAATAGTTAAACACAATAAAGAGTGACTCATGCAAGGCCTATTTTTCATGATAAATGGCTCAGTGAAATGATAGGTTGGACTTCTTCAATCATCATGTGGAATGGTTTTCCTAAAGCATATTTCAAAATTAAGCTAGGATTTTATGCACAGTAAACTCCATCACTTTTGTTACTTAGAATCATAAATTAGAGTCAAAGAAATATGCATTGCAAGGAAAAAAAAGATAAGGATTATTACTGCTATTGGAAAATTCCCAGAAACCATTGCCGCCACTAATGCCTTGTATATCAATAGCACAAAGCTACTTGGAGAAAATGTTTTATAAAAGATTTACACAGTTTGTAGTAATTCTATACAAGAATTTTCAAAAGGCTCAAGGAAGCTTAAGATTAGACAGGTAGACTCTAGATTCTCATTCTTCTTCCCAGAACACATGCAAACTAGAAAGAATCTCTACGAATTAGGATCGAATTGGATCAGATGTACAAGGGGAAAAAGAGACGTCATGCTGTAAATGTGAATGAGCTACTCTTTCTCTCTCTCCTATCCAATTAAGAGTTTCATTCTCTGCCAACAAACTGCTGGAGAATAGAAAGAAAGAGAGAGAGAGAGAGAGAGAGAGAGAGAGAGAGAGAGAGGATGATATGTACATGTGCTTGAAGTGAAATTAGCAAGAAGTGTAGTGTAGAAGCGCATCAACATCATTGCAGCTGCAGCACTCCATGATGATGGTTGCAAAATCAAGGCAAAAAGAGAAAGAAGTGGGTGGGAATGGGGAGCAGGTAAGGGTTTTCACCTGTTACAGAAGACAAGGATAGGAAACGGGAGAGGGAGAGGGAGAGGAGGGGTGGGGCGTGGGTAGGATTTTCACCCATTGCTTTTCGACCATTGTAAGAGTTTTTTGAATGGCATTTTCATAAATTATTTTCTCCTTTGTCTTCAAAAAGAAGGAAGTGGATGTGCAGGATGCAGATTCGAAGCAAAAGAAAAAAAAAACACAGTCATTCCCTCATTAGCAAATGTCAACCATGATTAATCATAGAGAGGCAGAAGCATCTGTCAACTACAATTAATTCTCTTCTCTGCAAATTATTAGTTGGAAAAATTTTCTCTTTTATCGTCAGCTGTCCAAACTCCAAAGTGATGGCTCTCAATGAAGCCCAGAATTTCCAAAAGACAGCTCATTGATCGTCTTGAGGAGAAGGACAAATTGTTGATTTCCTAATAAAAAAAGCTGAGAAAGAACCAATGAGTTGGCCTTTATCCACCATCATTTTTACTGATTTTCAAAAGCATTTAAGTGGAAGTAGATTGGATATTGAAGTCCTCTAGCTGGTTAGAAACAAAAAAGTCATCTTAAAAGATGAAGCACCAGGTTGTAATTCAATGAGGAATTTTAAAAGAGATGCTCTTGGACATAGAATCTTTTTTGTTCTTCTTTTTGGGTAAGGTTACAAGGCAGTGCCTCTCAGACATTCATTAAGTATGCTAAATCCTGCCAACTAAAGCATAGGATTACATATGAATGGATAGATGTATGAATAGAATAGGTGTTAATCTAAACATGTTAGTCACTTTCAGTGCATTTGTTTTGAGGTACAAGAGGTGTAAAAGAAGGGAAAATGTAAATGAGGTTTAAAATAAGAGGTGATGATGTTAGAAAGATAGGGATCATATCAGTTGTAAAGTAAATAAAGAAAAATAGATACTGAAAAAAAAGTAGTGATTGAAAAAAGTAGGGTAATTACAGGTAGTTAACTGACATATCAGTATAGAGAAGAGAGTAAAAGAGACCAAAAGGAGGCTTTTACCCTTTTACCTCAAACCAAGCACACCCTTCATTGATTTGAGCATTGAATGTGTGAACTTTGTGTGGGAAATGCTTTCAAAAAGTTAATTAGACATATACTGTTTCTAGTGGAGGAAAAAAGACATTGTAATAGGAACTCTATCCTAAACTTCATTTGTAATTTTGCAAAGGCAGTTTTAAGAGTCATGGTAAATGGAAAAAGAAATATGAAAATTTCAAAGCATCAAAAGAAAAACAAGGTCAACATGTGAAACATAAAAAGAATACTTGGAATCTATAAACTAATCTCTGCAATATCAGTGATAGTAAAAGGCAGATGGTTAATATTTTTAAGCTTTAACATTCTTATCTTACCAGTACATGGTTGTGAAAATAGCTACTGTCCAATATCTATGAAGATAAGCATCAGCAAGAAACCCTCTAAGCTTAGATGATACCTGTGATATGCCCAATAAAGTATTAACAGCATTTGCCAAGCTAGTGAAGGTCGATGCATGATGTAAAACACAAAAGCCACCATATTAACAGAAAGCCCAAGGTACACCATCTTCTCTGCCATCTCGTTTCAAAGACAAGAAAAAGACTACACTCAGAAATAAACCAAGAGTCTGAAGTGAATAAATCAACTTGATTCAACATGTAAAAGGATCAGACAGTTCTTCTTACAAAAAATGAATAAGGTAGCAATCCAAACACCTGTCTTTGACAGATTGGTTATGGGCTTCCCATGAAAATTGGCTGGTGTTGTTCCACTCATATATTACTGTGTCCACCTATCATCGCTCTTAGCAAAATAAATTCTAATCTTCTTCTGACAGACCAAATCAGAATTCAGATCAGACCTCACTGAATTCTCAAACAAGTCTCCCGGTGACTTGATTTCCTTTGATTTCATACCTAAGAAGAATGCAGAACAAAATTCAAGTTACCTCACATGTGGAAAACTAAGACAAAGACCTTTGATGGCCAAAGACCTTCAGGAACCAGCTTAAGATAAAATAAAAACATCTCAATTTACAAGGTTAATTACATTCTTGAAAACAACTTGCAGTACCTTCCTCTATCATAGTCATAATCTAAGCCCTTGAAACTAATAACTATTGGCAGCTCGAATCCGATAGCATCAACATCAATCTAATATGGGCCCTATACCCAAGTAGACCAAAAGGCAAAGGTTCATAGGAAGACCAAATAAACCAATTTATGCCTAAATAAAAAAAAGGAAATTTTTTTTTTGTCTATCATAGCATGAGAAGAAAGAGACAGATACTGCCAAGATTGTGACAAGCTTAAAATATCATTACGACATTTTGTTGAAACAGTATCATCATAATAATTGTTACAAGACTTTATTTCAAACTTTAGCAGTTCTATTTTGAGATAAATATTAAGTAATATCACAACAATAACTGGAAGTTTTGTTAAAATTGGAAAGAAACATAAAACAAAGAAAGAGACAGTAAATCTCTCTCTCTAACAAGAGAAGCTATGGACTAGAGCCATGTAGATGGAGTAGGCTTAATTTTTGAGGAAACAACATTGGCCTCAATGGATTTATTTCTAAAAGAACAATTGTTGTGCTTTTCATAAGTACCCAACAACAGCTTACAGTAAAAGCAGCCTTCAAGAAGACCAGCCTTCCTAATTTCTGATATGACAATGCAACATAACAAGAAATGCAGAAAAAACAGATTCTATCATAGCAAGAAAGGCATAAAAAATAGATTCTATTGTAAACCAGCTGATTCAAAACTAATTATCTTGTAACAAATCTTCCAGCTAAAGATGTGGTGGATGAACAAGCAATCGACTAATTTCTCAGATTCTACAAAAGAGGACCATTATTCACTATAAGAACCATTATTCACTATATCATATGATGCTTCCTTATAGGTTATATATGGTTAGAACATCCTTTTACCGAACAGCCACATCCAAGCAAGAACCTGTGGTAGGATCTTTGTGATTCCACAAAGAAGCAGAGAAAATACTAATTCTGACTCAGGATAGATAATGGAGAACAAGATCTCAACAAGAATGATCCTGAAAAATCTTGATGACCATACCCATCAATCCTCTTGTTGCAAGAAAAGATATGATTGGAAAAGTGTTCAAGAAGACCAGAAAATGCTCAAATTTTCTCTTCAAAAAGATTCCCAGTAACTATGGATTTCACACTAAATATCTCTTAGAAAGGATCATATAGTGGAGAAGGGCCATCACTCTTCATAGAAATCCCAAGCAATCTAAATGAAGTTTCTTTTAGAGCATCTTTGAGACCATAATTATCCAGACTCTATAACTTAAGACCCAATGATGAGAAAATGCCATAATTTTGGAAAAAACAAGCTTCCAAATATCAAAATCTGTAGTTAAGACAGACAATGTAGGAAGCCAGTCACCAAATGGCAACTGTAATTATCTATTATCACCTCTGTCCATGGAGCGTTGATCAGATAGTCTCAGACACAAATCTCCATAACCACCTACCAAGGTAAGAGGTGCCACCAGATTGTCAACTTGGTCAAATCCATTATGGCTGAGTAATTTTTTTTCTCTTTTGATTAGGTTTATAACCATCCCTGTTTTTTTTTTGAGGCATAAAACCAATTTTTGTAAGTTTTTAAAATATGATAGCATAGATTTCCAATCTTAAACTATTTAACATATATCTAATTTATATTTATCTTGGAGAGGTTTTGCCCATAATGGAATGAGAAAAACATCCCATGTTGAAGCATACTCCGAACCAAAGAGGACATTGAAAGACCAAGAGATCATAATTTGGACAACTAGTCAACTGCTAGCTTCTTAAATATCATATGATAGTAAACATGCTCAACCTTCACTCCTAATATCTGAGGCTACCAATTTCAACTACAAAGGCTGGGACTCCTCAAAAGAGTAGGTATACCTTCATCATGACTAAAAATCTTTAGAAACTGTCCCACAAAAACGAATTTCAAAAGTAATCAAAATATAACATTTATTCTTCGTTATTTTAGTGGGTTGAATTTGAACACCCAACTCCCTCAAATTCCACTATTTCATCCACTTAAATCATGCTGCCTCATCAGTATAGCAAGCGCACCAGCAAATCAAGAATCTTCCATTGTTATCAAAACCAGACCGAACCGGCCGGTCAGTTGACTGGTCCGATCTAGTCCGATTCGCTTCAATAGTGAAATTTTTGTTATTTTAATATTATAAATAAAAAAAGTTGAATTGAAATAGTATATTATTATACAAAAGATCTATATATTTGGATTAATATCTATGGTCTAAATTTTTCAAAATCAGGTAGTATTATTTAAAAAAAAATCAAAAAAAAAAAGAAAACCGGTTCTACCAGTTGAACTGGCTAGTCAAACCAGTTGGACTGTGAACCGGACACTTGACTAGTTCAACCACCGGTTTGGTTTTGATAACATTAGAATCTTCATGCTAGCCTACCGAAGAAATTCCAATTCCATGACAAACCCATATTCTTAGTAACTATAAAGCTTACAATGGCCTTTTTCAAAACCACTGAAAGGGAACAGAAAATCTAGCCTTCCACCTCCATGCTAATTCTAGTAAAAATGGAAATTACAAATAACAGGATAACACGCACAGCCCCTGATGAAAAGGAAATGTAACACTGAAAAAACCCATTGTGAAATGGCCATATGAAAATCAAGAATATATATATAAAAAAAAAAGTCGGCTTTGTCAGAATGACAGGTCACTTACACACTAAAACTAGAAAATTAACAACTAAATAGTTCACAGGCAAATCAAAATAGAAGATGAATTCTTAATCCAGATGTGGACATGCCATTCCTTCAGAAACATAGAACTTCTATTCAAATCTCAACAAATAAAGATTAGATACGCGTAATTCCATCCAAATTCAGCCACACAAACCCTAAACCCCGAAAAATCAAAATTTTCAACTTACCGCAAAAATAATAGCAGCAATTAGTTCAAGAAAAATCAGAATGAAACCGCCATTCTCACTCTAAAATCCCAAACTTCCAAGAAAAAAGACAAACTCTAGAAATCTGCTAAACATCAGCTTGAAAGCAAGCAAAGAAAACAAATAGCAAAGAAAATGCCGGATTTCCTCAGACGCCCAGAAGGCCTGCGAATCCAAACGCTAGCTACTTCACGAAATTCGATGCCACTATTGCGATAGGACAGCATTCAAAAAAATGCCGTGCCAACCGACACACGTGTGGGCTGCGAAAAAGAAAATTCGCAGTAAATGAGAGAGAGAGAGAGAGAGAGAGAGAGAGAGAGAGAGAGAAAGAGAGAGGATGATAAGTAGGTGTGCAGGAAGCGAATTCTATAAGGAGGGCTACGGAGGAGAGCATCACCATTGCCGCAGATGCAGCACTCCTTGATGACGGTTGCAAAATCGGGGCGGGGAGAGAGAGAGAGAGAGAGAGAGAGAGAGAGAGAGAGAGAGAGAGAGAGAGTGTGGA
>JAYJMB010000065.1:1793-18602 GCA_036873735.1 Pouteria campechiana
TGTTATAGAATAAATTTTTTGTTTAATTTTTTAAAAGCAAAAATTATTCCAATATAGGTAGGGGTGCAACTTGGGCCGAGCTTAAATTTTTAGTTGTGCTCCCTTTTCACAACTCAAGTCTAAAGAACCTGGGTCAACCTGAACCCGCAAAAGCCCAAACTTGATTTCAATATAAATATTTAATATTTTTATTATAGTTGGATATTAATATTTAGTTGGATATTAATGTTTATGTACATGGTTATGCGCTTATAATTAACTGTAAAATAAAATAGGCTGCTAGTCTAATGCAAGGAGAAAGACTTCATGAGCTTTGATTTTTAAAACTTTAATACTTTTTGAATAATGTGTTGTTTGCCATTAGTTTGAAATATAAATGTGCAGTTTTTCATTTAGTTTGAACTTTGAAACACGAATGGGCAGTTTGAAGGATTGAACCGTGTGTTGTTTATCCATTTAGTTTGAAATATGAATGAGAAGTTTAAACAATGATATTTCAATTAATCAAACCATCACTAGATTTTCATTAACAAGAATTTCAACCAAAAACTCAACTGGAGCTCGATTTTCAAAAATATGATTAAGGTTAAAATTTTATAAATAAGATTAGGATTGAAGTTTCACAAATAGAGTTAGGATTAGGATTAAGTGAAACTTGAGTTTCATGAGCTCGAGTTGCACTCCTAAATATAGATGGTGCACTACATAATTTTTTTCTATAATAAAACATTAAATTTTATATAATATAAGTTAATTTTTTCAAAATGATATGATGCAACAGCGGATAATAATTGAAAATAAAATGAATAAAAACAAAGTAAGTAATTTTTTTTAGGAAAGTATAGTAAACAATGATTAAAAATATAGATAGTACCTATAAAAGTATAAATCTATGTTAGTAATAATAACAATAAATATAAATCTATGCTTGAATGAAAAATATTTTAGCAAATTAAATCTCATGTTTTCTATATTCATTAATTTGAATCAAGTTAATTTGCATATCTCAAAATTCCCAGCTTGCTGTAAATGGGAACGTCATCCCAAGCTTCATCATGATCCTAACCAGCATCATGATTTTACTTATGGGCCTCCCATTGGAACCAGACCATCAGCATGTACCAATTCAAGGCCTGGTAGGGCCAATTTCTTCATCTATCACTTACGAATGATACTTGGACATCTAAAATCGTTGCAACAAACCTAAAACCATTTTTACTTTATTACCTGTTCTGAAATTCTCTTTCATTTTCCAATTAGAATAGCTGAGAAAAATGAAATCATTGGATAGAATAGGCTGCATGGATCCCAAATTGATCAAAGGTCAATTGAATTTATAGAAGATATAGAATTGCATTCGTGCCACCAGGTCCGACTTATATGCCTGCCAAACTACTACTTTGCCGTGTAAAGACTACTACAATGCCCTCCTCAACCAATCACTGAGGGTGGCAATAATTTCCCCCAACACCAAATTCTCATACCTACTTTTTGGAGCTGGGGTGATAGAAACTGTGCGGCGATGTTTGCTTTTGGAGGGGCCACGTTCCCATGAAGAAGGGTATTTTTGTCACATTGAAATGTCAACGTGGTGCGCGTCTGATTCGCGCATTGTACCACGTGGGTGCGCTCCTGACACAGACTCCACGCGTCCATTGGGGCATTTTCCACGTGGGTGGACGCAGCCTTGGGTTACAGGATGAACTGCCACCCTTGGGCCAATTCCAATGCAGGTTGGTGCTCTTGAGCATGAACAAGCATTGTCGACCATCAATTCCATTTGATCTCCCCAAATGGAATTAGCAATCGTACTTTCTATTAATAAAACATAGAAAATAGTATAGTAATAATAATAATAATTAAGAATAATTAGAAGTGACATAATTAGTAAAAAGTTCATAATTGAAAAGGTATGAACGACGACAGAAGGGAAGACTTATGGATATAGTATGATATTATTTATTTATTTATTTAGAATATAATTTCCAAAGGCCGGCAGACACGGTCAATCGTCAGACTCGGACAAAGGCCGTCCGTAGACCGCGGGTGGTGAGGCGCTAGCGCCACCTACACCTACCCATGGACGAAGATGGATGTTGCGTATGGCTCGAGTGTTTTCATTTGGTAGCAGTAGGCGTCCATCGTGCCATGCATGTGCAGATTAGTCAATAGCCCAGCTATTTTCTTAGCCAGAGAATTGTCTTAGCCACATGACTCTGACTCTGGCGGCTGATTCCATGCCTACCACAATCTAGAAAGAGGCTGTGGGGCAAAGGAAGCAAGGAAAGTTGTTCTTTCTTTTCCCCAAAATTAACTCCTCTTTTCTTGGATATAAAATGCAAATAATATATATATGTTGGTGGTATATAATAAATTTAAACTCATAAGATTGTCAGAAAAATAATTTGGTGATTTTTTATATTTTTACTACGAATTTTATAATAATAAATGGGTGATATATATAGATGGATTAATTTCAAACCATTCTACCCACTTAATTGGGACAACAACTCGAGACTGCAAGGGCAACTGCAATTGATTGGCTTTGACAATGGTATGCACTTGTGCGATATTCATGAAAGTTAATTATAGAAACCTTCTAAAGCACTCCGCATTGCACATGGAAAATGAGGCGGAGTGGCATTGAATTGTTGGAAAAAGACCCTTTGTATAATTGCGTTCTGGCTGTCCATGAGTTATTAACACGCGCGATAGCAGCTGGAGTAATTAAGCTTTGTTGGTGGGGTGACATTTATTTTTCTCCGGTTACTTTCGATAATCTTATTTTATGTAATTATTTAAATTTTTATTTAATTTTTTTATTTATTGTGTAACAAATTTATCTATTTTGTTTTGTTTTACTCTATAGTTGGTAATATCTTATTTTCTTCTTATGAACTATTTGGTAATTGGGAAAAGACGTGAAAAAATGAAATAGGAAAATGTGAAAGTGCCATAGGAAATGATGTGACTAAATAGAAAATACAATTGATAAACTTTATAGATTAAAATTGAAGATAATAATAAAGAAAAAAGGATTTTTCTGTTAATTAGTCATATATTTGGAAAAAAAGAGATTTTTTTTCATTTTCAAACACACCTATATATTATTTTTTGCCTTTCCATCCTACATATAACTTCTATTTTATTAGAAAAAAATAAAATAAAAATAAATGGTGGAACTGACACAACGTGACCTCTGCGCTCTACCAGAGTATGAAAGACTTTTCCGTGTATTTATTTGGATGGCTAGATGGTCTCGCCATCTAGGCATCTGCTATACAAGCAGGCGTGGCGTCGACGGGTCTTTCTTTATCTTTGGAAAGAGTCGGCCAGTCTTTTGTAGAGGCAGAAAGTCTCAGGAGAACAAGACGAAGAAGATGTCCAGCACAAGGGATCCACTGCTTGCAGGAAGAGAAGGAGAGTTGAAGGTAGAAGAGAAGAGGAAGAGATGGTGGGAGAAGCTTTTCGACGTGGAGGAGGCGAAGAAGCAGGTGTTATTCTCTGTGCCGATGATAGCCACCAACGTCTCCTACTACTGCATCACCTTGATCTCCGTTATGTTCGCCGGCCATCTGGGCGACCTCGAGCTCTCTGGCTCCACCCTCGCCAATTCCTGGGCCACTGTCTCTGGCCTAGCACTCATGGTAACTTCTCTCCTCTTGTTTTTCTCCTCGTCCATTGTTTCTCTTCCTTACAACTAACTTTCGTGGCTCCAACCATTCACCTATTTCGGTCCCAGAAGGTAGTTAACCAGTTTGTCAGTCACGGTCTTCCAGATTGACCATCCAGGCTAGTCGACTAGCATATGAAGAAAAGAGGAAGAACACCTTCATGAATGGATTCGATTGGCTATTGGTATTCTTGTTTGTTTTGGTAGGACCTGGATTAAGGATAGTTTAAAAGGCTTACCAGGATTTGAATAGAGAGCTCGAGCTCTTCGTATCAAATGCTATTAGAGAATGCTGGTGCGTGTGTTAATAGAGTAAGCCATGGCGGGATCGGAACAGTTGATAAGATCTTCATGAGGATGGCGGTTTTGGATGTTACCATTGCTTTGGCACTTTAGCTCTTAGGATTTATGTCGTCTCTTGATGGTGGCCTTCTGTGGACAAGGATGGAGTAGAGTCGCATCTAACTCACATCATGTGAGAAATGGGGTTCAAAGAAATGGCAGTATCCTCTGTAAATCTATGTTTGATAGTGTAAAAAACTGTCATGGAAGGAAGAAAACTCCCTGAAATCCTGATAAAATATATCACCAAAATAAATGTAATAACAACATGAACAGGCAAGTGACATCAATAGAACTGGGACTAGTATAAATTCCACTGGTCGAAGAAGTGTATCAAGGTAATTGTAGGTCAAAAGACCCAATTATACCTCTCCAATTCTTAAAAAACTCACAGAAATAAAAAACCGGCCCTCTAGAAATTTCATGGTTCTTGTCATCAGGACGGCGTTCAGCCTACCTTCTATATTACTTCAGAAGCTATACCATAGTAATTTCACTCACTTATGGAGTCTCTGTGATGAAAAAAGAATCCAATATCTAATGGCTGTTTCATCTTGTCCTGGCGAATCAATGAAACAAGATAGAACTTATTGGATCATCTTATATGCATAATTGAAATTCTAATTCCTGGAAGATTTTGGGTCAGTATTGTGTCATGAACCAGGTTCGAATTCCACTTTCTTTCATCATTGTTCCTATATTGCTTTCTTTTGTTCCTTCTTATTTCTCTCGTTTACCTGTCTATATCTTGGCTTTGTTCCTATAGTCTTGTTGTTCTTATTCTTTTATTGTCTCTGTTTCAGACTGGTCTAAGTGGGGCTCTTGAAACTCTCTGTGGCCAAGGATTTGGTGCGAAGTTATACAGAATGTTGGGTCTTTACCTGCAATCATCAATGATTATAACTTTCCTCTTTTCTATCATTGTATCTGTCGTCTGGTTTTATTCCGAGCCGATATTGATTCTGCTTCGTCAAGAGCCAGAAATTGCCAAAATGGCTGGCCTCTATATGAGACATCTGATCCCTGGATTATTCGCATATGGGTTTTTGCAATGCCTTTTAAGGTTTCTCCAGACACAGAGTGTTGTTTTACCTCTGCTAATTTGCTCGCTTGTCCCATTGATTGCCCATGTGGGAATAACGTATCTAATAGTGCACCACACAGCCCTTGGCTTCAAGGGAGCAGCACTTTCAGCAGCTTTATCATTGTGGATATCATTTCTTATGTTGGCTCTCTATGTGAACTATTCAAAGAGGTTTAGGCATACTTGGGAAGGGCCTTCAATGGAGGCCTTCAAGTATGTGCTGCCGAGCATGAGGTTGGCGGTCCCCTCAGCTGTAATGGTCTGGTAAGTAAACTGCAGTATTTATTTCCTATCTCAAGATATTAAACAATTCTTGTTGTCAATACACATTTTGATTTTGTTTTATGCGGTTCTCATTCTAATTTGAGATCAAACCACACCGTTAACCTTCATCAGGCCACAAAAGGAAGACGGTGGCTTGCTGATCTAGCTAGAATTGAGTCTAAAAACACGGCATATATGAATAGAAAATTAGCATTGCTTTATGGCTGCAAAGCATGTATCAGGACAAAAAGGCATGTGCTCACGAGTTTACTCTGGTGAGCACTCATCACCAATAACGGTTAAGCCTCCCAATAAATGAAATGGCATCCAAGTTCGCCAATGCTTCTTTTCCCTTTGGTTCTTGTTGGCTTTGTGGTGGCGTTGGCCTTAAACCCTGTTATTGCAGTTCTTGGATTAACATTTCGTGCGATTCCTGTCTGAGATTTGGGAAAAATTACGCTTTCGATCATTTGGATCCCCAACATAATCCCTGTGCCGTTTCCAAATTGTTCGTGGTGCTTTCTGCTGCATGCATTCAAATTCTTTTCTGGTTCCTTGTCTCTCAGTTTGGAGTATTGGGCTTTTGAAGTCCTGGTGTTGCTGGCTGGATTGATACCAGACTTCGGAAAAAGTACATCACTGATAGCAATAAGGTATGCTTTTAATTGTAATCTTTGTGCTCCAAATTGTTCCCTAGTTTGTGTGATATTGTAGGCATTATGGCCTAAATGTTACTTGTGGGGTGTTTTCAGTGTAAATACAGAAGCTGTCTGCTTTATGATTACATATGGCTTCAGTGCTGCTGTTAGGTGAGTCCTATTGTATAAACTGATCGTGATTCTAAGATCTGCATTTTCTTCTATTATACCCTTGCTAAATGACACAATACCTCCATTGCAGCACACGCGTGTCGAATGAGTTGGGTGGAGGGCATGTGGACAAAGCTAAGAATGCTGTAGCAGTGACGCTAAAGCTTTCAGTTATTCTTGCAGCAGTGATGGTTCTGTCTCTACTCTTTGGTCACAATATCTGGGCGGGTTCTTTTAGTGACAACCCAACTATTATAAAAGCATTTGCTTCCATGACCCCACTGATTGCCGTATCCATATTATTCGATTCTGCACAAGGAGTTTTGTCAGGTTATTTTCCTTACTGCTCTGACTCAAAGTATGGTTTTGATATGCTTGTAATCCTGTTACTCAATTTGACTAATGATTTTCAGGGGTGGCCAGAGGATGTGGTTGGCAGCATTTGGCAGCATTGACCAACTTGGGAGCCTTCTATGTTATCGGCATGCCGATTGCTATCCTTATCGCATTTAAGCTATCATTGCATGCACAGGTTAGGTGTTTCTCTTAGAAACCAGAACTATATGGACATATGAATGCTTCATTCGGAAATTTGGATGCAGTATGGCAATTTTTTATTTTTTATTTTTTAAATTATGTAGGATAGTTTTCTGTTTACTTCTACACGAAGCTTACTGAAAAGCCAGAAAAATGATAGATTTCCCACCAAAACTGTGGATTTTTTAAATTATTTATCTTGAAATGCTTAATTATTTTTTATGTAACTGAAATAAACCTGTTTATGTTGTTGAACTGACTATCGCTAAGTTTCAGTAAAACTTGTTTGTTTAGGCACAATTTCTTGTTCGTTTTTCGTTTTTCTTTCTTTCTTTCTTTGTTTTTTTTGTTTTTTTTTTAATGTCGTTTTTACCGTTCAACAAATATCTTCGGTGTCTGTGCTTCACCAATGGAACGAGCTCATTAACCGCTAGTATACATCTAAAGCTCTTTTAGAATGCTATTATACTCCCTTGTCTATAAACTTCCATTCCCCACTACCCAACTCACCACAATTAAGCAGAAGAATAGGAGGCATTGTTTTTGTTATATCCAAGTCTGACATTGTGGCTATTTGGTGCAGGGACTGTGGATAGGCTTGACTATTGGCCTCTTCTGTCAGGCTTGCACCCTCTTGGTGATTACATTGAGAACAAAATGGTCTGCCGTAGATCTGTCGATAAGCGATAAACAAAACCAAGTACTCGTGTAACTGTAGAATTGATCAGAGTGCTAGAATGAGTAACAGGAAGAAAGTAAGATGTTAGACGGAATCTATTGAGCAAGTCCTGTATTTTCAATTTTGAAGCCGGTTATTTTAATCTCTGTGCAAAAATACAAGCCATGGCTCTCTCTGCTGCATTATGTCACGGTTGGACCTAACGATGGTAAAAGTTTGATGTATTTGCTTGCAAGCCCCTGAAGGCAGGTTGCACTGAATGGTTTTCTTCCTTTATTACTGTACTTGTCACTGAAATGTATCTAAGTTGGTTTTCTCTATTGATGAGTAAAAAACCAGGTATCATTCTGTAATGTAGCAACGACCACAAATCTTTTATAAGGAAATTCCATCTTCTGTGATTCTTGTCAGAAACCCGTAGTTCTTAGTTCTAGTTGGCAGATGATTCTGCAGCTCCATTTCCAAGACTTGCTTCTTCTATTGTCAACGATGAGCAATTGCAACTCTCACTTGAATGCTCTGTATTTTCATGTCGATATTTTACATCCATTTTAGCTTCCAAATTCCACAGGGCTTGGGAAACTTGGCTGGATGTTTGCTTGTAAATCTGATGAAGGGCGTGTATTTTCACTTTTGCCCAAAAGATGCGCAAGCTGATCAATGTCTCCTTCTGCTGGGGTTCACATAAGGGTTTGTTTGAATAAGGTTACAATAATTTTTTTCCACATCTTTTAGACTAATGTCACACTTCAACAACTTTTCTAACAATCTTCAGAACTCTTAGCATCATTTCTTCTTACCTTATTAAAAAACTTTACTGTTGTCATCACCTGTTATGCTTTTTTATTACACCCGCTTTCTGCTGCACTCTATCCAAATAGGCCTTAAAATCAATGGTTGCCAGCCCATGAACTGCATCAATTACCCACTGCTGAACTATGGCATGTGTTCTTCCTAGGCAGCCAGCAGCTTGGGTTTCGTACAACCATTGGCTAAACTATCAATATACCTTTCAATGACTGGCTCCCAACTCAAAAGACGCAGGAGCATGACAAAGATGACTTCCAGAGCCACCGCTAGCATCCATTCGGATCATTAGTTGATTCCCCTCATAAAATAATGTTGATTTTACTTGGCCAATGTCAATGCTACAGTTTGTTTTTCGTTTCTATTCCACGAAATTATCGTTCGTAAATGGTATCAGAGCCTAGTTGAAATCTAAATAAAAATCTTTTATAAGATCATTATAGATCTCTGAAGCTAAGTTTCTCAAGAAAAACCTGATAAATCCTGCTTTGACGAAAGACAGTCGTAAGAGTATAGTGACTTAATTGAGAGTAATCAGCCTTAATTCAGAGTTTAGAAATGACCTTTAAAAGATTTTTTCTTGGATCTTCATCTTCTTTCTCTGAGTCAGAACAGGATAAAGATCGAAGTATTATTAAATCCATGTCATTACCAGAAATACAAAATGCTACTGAACAATCTTATGATAATATCGAATCTAGTATAGAAAATTAGAAAAAAATACTTGAAGTACCAACAAAAGAATTATATAAAATTGAAAGTTTTGATTCTAAAATATAATATATAATAAGTACTATAGAAATGACTATAGAATGTCAAGAAGGAGAGCATAAATTACAATTATTAGCTGAACCTACTATACAAGACCTTATTAACCAAAAATATAAATTTTTACATTTTGGATTAATACAAATAACTGTCCAACCTCTAGTAAGAGCTGAACTTCAAGCCTCAGTATTAACATGTTTCAAATATGATAGACATAATAAATTCTTAGACTCTATTCTTGGTATAATTCAAACTTCTTTACATAATGGCCCAGTATATTTTAATAGTTTCCCAAACTTTTCTGTAAGCTTAACATATAGATATATTCTAGATATTCTTACTTTATTATTACAAACTGAAGGTTTTGATATGAAAGTAGGATCTAAACGAGTATGTATTCAATATAGAATATATTATAAAGCAATGGAAACCTTAATGCCTAAATCTTTAGTATCTCATACTAAAGGTGAAACTCCTTATTTTGTAACTAATCCTATACATAGAACTATTGAACCAAAGAAAATATTATGGAGTGATGTAAAACTACCATCAGAATGGATTATTAGGCAGCAGATAGATAAACCAATCCCAATACAACAATCTCAAGATATTAAAACTATTATAGAATCTGAAAATGAATTAGTATTACAATTCCAACCTTTAAAGCAAAAATCACCTCTACAAATAACTTCGAGACCTTCAACTTCTTCCACTCCTAGTATTATAATACCGAGACCACCTTCTCCACCAACTCCATCTCCTGAACCAATTATTCCCGAAAATAGAAATAATAGATCATTAAGAGAAATAGATGAAAAATGTATAAAAGAACCCTATAAATTATCAATATATAAAGAATTGCCAGTATTTATAAAAGATATATCCCCTCTAATAGAACAAAATAGTTTTACAAATGAAAAACTTATAGAAATTAAAAATAAATTAGAAACTACTCCTTTTACTATACAACAACTCACTCACACTCCACAAATCACTACTCAATCTTCAGAATTATCATTACTATCTAAAACACCAACAATTACTCTACCAACTCCTTCATATTCTCCTACTAACTTATCAGCAGAACCTAGAACTTATAATTTTTCTCAAACAATTAGACAATTAGAAAAACAAAAAAGAGATCAAAAAAAAATATGTATTCAATAAATACAATAACCAACACAGAAGAGAAAAATTATATAGTAACCATTCTAAAAGAAACTCCTCCATAAGAATTAATAAATAATAAAATATATTTTAATAAAGTAAAAAATTATTATAAAAGACCTTCAACTATGGATCAACAATTTGAAGAGACCAAACCTAATTCCATAGAAATAAATCCTAACAGTGTATATGAATGGAATATAGATGGTCAATCTGAATATCAGATATGGAATACATGTACTAGTGTGATAATATATGCTACAATCTTAAGATCAAGACAAATTATAGAAAGAAATATAGCCAATATTTTAGTATGTTGTTTTATAGGACAATTAAAAGGATGGTGGGATATACAATTAACCCAAGAAGAAAAGGCAGAATTATTAAATAATGAAGAACCAGTATATACTTTAATTAGTAATGTTATTTATAATTTTTTAGGCAAAATAGAAGACTATCAAGCGTTTGTTAAAGAAAGATTAATGAGACTTAGATGTAAACGACTATCAAATTATAGATGGTATAAAGATGTTTTCTTAACAGATGTATTACTTCTTAATGATGGAAAGTCTGAAGTATATAAAGAAAAATTCTTACAAGGATTACCTTCAGTATTTGAACAACGAGTTAAAACTCTTATCAAAATTGAAAATAATGAACAATTAGCTTATAATAATTATACATGCGGAACCTTATTTGCTAAAATTAAACTCTTATCTCAACCTGCTTATTATAAAGCTAAACCTTCTAAATCTTATAAACGCTCTAAATCTCATTCTTTTCGCCCCCCGAAGTATTATAAGAAGAAAAAACATAAACGAAAACATGATGACAAATCTTCAACTAAACCTTATAAAAAATATAGAAAATATAAAAAACCCTCATCAACTGAATTAACCTGTTTTAAATGTGGAGAAAAAGGATATTATGCATCAAAATGTTATAAAAAACAAATAAAAGAGTTATGAAAGAACAAAGCTCAAATAAGTACAGAAGAACTTTCAAATAAATTAAAATATTTAGCAATAACTAGCTCAAGCTCTGAGTAATCTTCTTCTGATACGTCTGATAGTGAATCATCTTCCTCAGAATCTCTACATCAGTGTGAAAATGAATTATGTAACTGTCCTGCCCAATACTTCAATTATCAAACTTCTTCATCTGAATATTATGATCTACAAGTAATATTTCTACAGATTCTTTAATACTAGAAGTAATAAATTTAATCGATGACCCTGTAGTTAGACAATTAAAACTCCAAAAATTTATGTCTATAAGTAAAGATAGTAAAAAGGAAAAACATGAAAAAGAAAAATGTTAAAATACTAAATAAAGATTTTAATATAGTAGAACCCTATACTATATTTGAAGTTATTAAAAATCAAGAAAAATATTTATCACAATAACAAAATACCAGACCTATAACCCTATAAGAAATGCATCATGAAATCAAAACTTTAAAAGAAGAAATTAAAGTATTGAAAGCACAAATATCTTTATTAGAATAAAAAATAGAAGATAAAAAAGATATTCAATTAGAAGAGTTAAAAACTGATAATGAAGACTATGAAGAAGAAATAATACAATTAATAAAAGGAAAAAATAAAGAAATTCCTGGAACTTCTCAACAACAAGCATATAATATATGTAATATAGCCAAATCTATCATTTCTCAAAGATGTTATGTAAAAATTATAGTAAAAATTATTGACAAATATAATAGAGATTTTATGTTTGAACATATAGCTCTAATTGATTCAGGAGCATATATGAATTATATTAGAGAAGGGTTAGTTCCCTCTCAGTATTTTGAGAAAATCACTTCTTCAATTACCACAGCTGATGGTACTAGTATGCAAGTATCCTATAAACTATCTACATCCCATATATGTAATTCACAAATATGTATACAAACCCCTTTTATTCTTATAAAAACAATGAAAGAAGGAGTTATCTTAGGAACACCTTTTATTCAACTAATTAAACCCTTTTTAGTATTAGATCAAGGTATTCAAACCACTATTCAAGGAAATCTAATAACCTTTCCTTTTATTGATCCTCCAGAATCCTCTTTAATAACAGAATTAAAGCAAATTTTAGAATATAAAAATACATTTCTAAATTAAATGCATTATGATACAAATTTAGGTTACATAAAAGAAACCATTATCTCTAAAGACTTTTTTAAACAACAATTACAAGATTTTTACTCCTACATCTCTAAAGAAGTCTGTTCCGAAATTCCTAATGCTTTTTGGGATAAAAAATAACACATAGTATCTCTCCCATATGTTATTGGATTTAAAGATAAATTTATCAGTACCAAAGCTAGACCTAGTGAAATGAATTCAAGATTATTAGAATATTATCAAAAGGAGATTCAAGACTTATTAAACAAATCCTTAATAAAACTAAGTAAATCACCATGGAGTTGTACTACCTTTTATGTGGAAAATGCAGCAGAATTAGAAGAGGCGCTCCAAGGTTAGTTATAAATTATAAACCTTTAAACAAAGTATTACAATGGATAAGATATCCCTTACCCAACGAAAAAGATTTATTAAATAGAATTATCGCTACAAAAGTATTTTAAAAATTTGATATGAAATTTGGCTATTGACAAATTTAGATATCTAAAAAAGACCAGTATAAAACAGCCTACACAGTTTCATTTGGTCACTATGAATGAAAAGTTATGCCCTTTGGTTTGAAAAATGCTTCATCAGAATTTCAAAGAATTATGAATGAAATATTTATTACTTATTCTAAATTTTTAATTATTTATATTGACGAGGTATTAATATTCTCTTCATCCATTGAACAATACTGGAAACATTTGAATATTTTTATTGATGCAGTAAAATGAAATGGATTAGTATTATCACAAAGAAAGTTAAAATTATTTCAAATAGATATTAATTTCTTAGGTTTTTACATTAATAATAAAAAAATTCAACTAATAAATAGAGTTATTGCATTTGTAGATAAATTTTCAGATGTTATCATAGACAAAAATACAATTATAAAGATTTTTAGGATGTTTAAACTATGTCTCAGATTTTTATGAAAAATTAGCTTATGACAGACAATTATTACAAAAAAGGATTATCAAAAAATCCTCCAGACTGGACAGCAGAGCATACCAAAGTTGTACAAAATATAAAAGAAAAGGTAAAGTATCTTCCATGTTTATATTTATTCTATCCTGATTATTATAAAATAATTGAAATAGATGCTTCAGATATAGGATATGGAGGCATCCTTAAACAAAAAGATTTAAAAGGAAAAGAGCAATTAATCCGATTTACCTCAGGATTTTGGAATTCAACTCAAAATAAGTATCCTACTATTAAAAAAGAAATGTTACCTATTATCACTTGTATTAATAAATTTTAAGGTGATATTTTAAATCAAGAATTCTTATTAAGAATAGATTGCAAAGCCGCTAAAGATATTATTCAAAAGGATATAAAAAATATTGCTTCAAAACAAATAATTGTTAGATGGTAAGGGTTATTAGCTATATTTGATTTTCAAATAGAATTTATAAATGGAAAAGATAATTGTTCACCTAATTTATTATCAAGAGAATTCTTACAGGGCACAAAAGAGTATTCACGGAAAAGCTCCTACGGCAACTACCTCTATAAACCCTGAGTATACCAGCCCAGATTCTCAGTATATGATATATATTCTAGATTTCTACAATATTTAGAAAACACAGATATCTCTATTCTCAAAAAGTATTTAAAGAAAGATATTGAGTATTCAAGAGATAAAGATTGTAAAATATCTCAAAATGCATCTTGTATTATCTATCAAAAGTATTTTCCTAAAAATGAATGGATAATTCCGTTTGCCTCATATAAAACCCAAGAATATTATGAATATATTTTGTTAGAAACTAAATCTATTACTATAGAGCATAATCAAAAGAAAAATGCATGGCCCAATTATTCTAAACTACTTATTAGAAAAATTATCCCTCTCGAACAATGGTATTACCAAAATCCCAACCAGTTAATAAGGTTTTCTACATCGTCTTCAACTTCTTCTATATTCTTATATCCTACATCTGAAAATGCTTTCAACTATTGGGACTATTGAGAAGCTTGGTATAGAGTTCTATTAAAACAAAATCTTGCATTTTCACACTCATGGTGGATTCGTATTATTCTTGAAAACCCAGATCAAATTATACCAAAATGCTTTATCAATAAATTTTGATATTTTTGGGGACTTCATGAGTTATGTTTTCCAGAAAAACTTCATCCACATCTTCCCTTTCCTATTGATGATTGTATTTCTTTAGATGTATTAAAAATAGTATCAAAATTTCAAATTCCAGGGATCATAAGATGGGAATATATTTTTGAATTAAAACCTGAAAGTATAGATCAATTTTGTCATCCCTATATGTCTATTGCTTCCTTCTCCAAGTGGTGGCCAAAATATAATTTTGAGCCTCTTATTGACCAAATTAAAATGGCCAAATTATTAATAACTCAACAAGAAAAGCAGCATGCCCTTCTCTAGAGAGCAAATGAATTAGCTCCAGACATTATGCCTTCTATTGAAGAAATCAGCTCTCTTCGAGCGATTCCTCAATCCCAAGAGTCTCAGTTTGCACTCAAAGCTACTCTAGCCATGATTAAGAAGGACTTTCCATGGTTAGACGAGAAAGAACAAAGACTCAAAGCGTATGAATTATTATTCTGCTCACAGCTTCCTGAAGATGAAGTCTCCTCTGTTGAAAGATCGTCTGACGATATGCATTCGTTAGCCTAATTGTCGGCAAGAAGCAATTATTCAAGGAACTGTTATAGATGCTCTAGAGATAAACATCACCTATCAAAGAACTATTCCAACCTCTTTATGTCACTTCATGTCACTATTCACTCTTGTAATTATTGTTGCTTTTGAATTTCAAAGGGTCTTAAGTCCGTCAGCAGATAAGGATTCGGATTCCATTGTATTTCAAGTCTGGACTTCAATCCTTATCTCTTTAGTTCATAAGTCTATAAATAAGAGTCCTTAAGAGAGAGAGAGGATCATCGCAGAAAATTTGAAGAAGTCTAGAGTCTCTCCAGTTGTAAGAATTCTTCAAGCTTTTAAAGTCTTCTATGTAAGATACTTTCTTATTTAATGAATTACTTTGAGTATATCTCTGGCTGGCATACTGAGCTTGTATTTTTAAGAAAAGATCGAGACCAATTGCTGCAAGCTATTGAAATAATTTAACAAGATCATTATCAACATCATCTTTATCCTTATGATGATATTGAAGTTCTTTTAGATATTTTACGATCATCTTTAACACGACTCAATACAGAAATAAGATTAATAGAACAGCAGATTGGTATGTTGTTAGCATAAATCTTATGCATGTTTGGTTATTTTATTGACAATTTCTATCTCAAGTCTTTCGTGATCTTGAAGGATTAATATTTGAAATAAGATGTCTAATATATGAAATAAATACACCATCTTTTAATAATCCCTTACTATATGAAAATTATGATGAAGAATACTCTGATGATGTGTCATTCAATGATAAAATCTATGATTATCTTGACTGAAATGATTAATATAAAACTTCATTCTTTAAGACTCCTGCTATCGTCCGTATCATTTCTTCTTACCTTATTAAAAAACTTTACTGTTGTCATCACCTTTTATGCTTTTTTATTACACCCGCTTTCTGCTGCACTCTATCCAAATAGGCCTTAAAATCAATGGTTGCCAGCCCATGAACTGCATCAATTACCCACTGCTGAACTATGGCATGTGTTCTTCCTAGGCAGCCAGCAGCTTGGGTTTCGTACAACCATTGGCTAAACTATCAATATACCTTTCAATGACTGGCTCCCAACTCAAAAGACGCAGGAGCATGACAAAGATGACTTCCAGAGCCACCGCTAGCATCCATTCGGATCATTAGTTGACTCCCCTCATAAAATAATGTTGACTTTACTTGGCCAGTGTCAATGCTACAGTTTGTTTTTTGTTTCTATTCCATGAAATTAACTAGTGATGCTTAGTCGATCATCCCTTCGGATTGCCAACCGACCTGATTATGACATAAAACCATGTAGGGAGTCAACCATTTGAACAACCTTCAAAATTAGATACTAGAAACTGCCTTTTAATGTGACGCCACATTTCACTATATCAATTACAATTAATAATTTTATAATTTCTTTATCACTAATTATATTTTCATTCATTAACCATATTTTTTTTATTATCAATAAGATAATTACTTTGTTATTATTTAATTTAGGAGTATTTTGCAGATATAACTAAATATTTTATTTGTAATTGTAGTTTTATTAATATTTTGAAAATATTTACAAAAAATAGCAATATATTATCATTTTTTAAATGCAAAAAACTATTAATTTTCAAATTAGTAAATGGATTAATCCTCAGTGAAGTAATTATCATCTTAAAATGCTCATAAGATGTAATTGTATTGAAAACATTCTTCAAAAATTTAAAGTTTGAAAAATATTTTTAAAAAACATAGGTATTTTTGTAAATATTTAAAATTATTAGTAAAACTATAATTATTGACAAAAGATGTAGGTATATCCACAAATGCCTGTTGGGCCATGGAAAATCAAAGGGAGCCATCTAGCTGTAGCCGAGCAGCTGTCCGACCGATTGATGACACCAG
>JAYJMB010000066.1:0-18601 GCA_036873735.1 Pouteria campechiana
TTTGGAGGCATTACTTGTATGGGGAGAAATGTGACATTTATACTAATCACAAGAGTTTGAAGTACATTTTAATGCATAAGGAGTTGAATATGAGGTAGAGATGGTGGTTAGAATTACTAAAAGATTATGATCTGGAGATTCATTATCATCTTAAGAAAGCCAATGTGGTGGTTGATGCGTTAAGTAAGAAGTCTAGTAGTATGGCTTGTATGATTAACACAGAAGGTGGAACTGTTTGACAAATTGAAAAAATTAGACCTTCATGTGTGTATAGAAGGGTTGGTGGCATAGGTGTATCAGTTGACTATTCTACCTACCTTTACAGGTGAGATTAAGAGGGCTCAGGAAGAGATGGTAGATGAGGAGTTTCAAAAGATAAGAGAGAGAACTCAGAATGGAGAGCTGATAGACTTTCTAACGTGCTCAAATGGTATTCTAAGGCATAGGAATCGGCTGGCAATTCCTAAGGATGCAACTGTAGTATAAAAGACATTTAAGGAAGCTCATTATTCACCTTACTCTATCAATCCAGGGAGCATGAAGATGTATAATGACTTGAAGACACACTACTGGTGAATTGGTATGAAGAGTGATGTAGCCCAATGCGTAGCTAAACGTATGACCTGCCAGAAGGTAAAAGTAGAACACTAAAAGCTAGGAGGATTACAGCCTATAGAGATACCTAAGTGGAAGTGGGAAAATATAATTATGGACTTTACTACTGGACTAACACGCAGTACAATAGGCTATCATAGCATATGGGTGATTATAGATAGATTAATTAAGGTAGCTCACTTTGTGCCAGTAAAGACTATTTATATAGATGAGAAGTATGCCTGGATCTATCATATGAAGATTGTGGGGTTACATGGAGCGCATAAGTCTATTACTACTAATCATGAATTAGTGTTTACTTCCAAGTTTTGGAAGGCTTTGCACAAGGCTATGGGAGCATAGTTGGATTTTAACACCACTTATCATCCACAAACAGATTGATAGACAAAGCAGGTGAATAAGCAATTAGAGGACATGTTGAGAGCTTATGTACTAGATTGGAGCAAATCATGGACAGAGTACTTGTCTTTCACAGAGTTTGCTTACAATAATAATTATCACCAAAAGAATTCAGATGACTCCATTTGAGGTGCTGTGTGGACGAAAATGTAGATCGCCTTTACACTAGGATGAGATTGGTAAGAGAGCATTGGTTGGTCCTCAGATGGTTGCGAATACTATGTATAAGGTGTCTTAGATTAGAGAGAAGATATAGATTGCTCAGTCATGCCAGAAGATTTATGTTAATATGAGGTGGCTTGATCTGGAGTTTCAAGTGGGAGATATGGTATTCTCGAAGGTATCTCCTATGAAGGGAGTAGTTTGATTTGGCACTAAGGGCAAATTGAGTCCCAGATATGTAGGACCATAAGAGATACTAGAACGGATTGGTAAGTTGGCTTACTGAGTGGCATTAGCACCATTTAAGAGTGAGATGCATGATGTTTTGCATGTATCTTCCCTATGAAAGTATGAGCCAAATTCATCTCATGTGTTGAGACCAAAGGACATTTAGGTTGGGGAAAACTTGCAGTATGTTGAGAGGCCAATCAAGGTACTTGATGGCAAGGAGAAGTAACTTAGAAACAAGGTGATTCGGCTGGTAAAAGTGCAATGGAGCAATCACACTGAAGATGAGGGAACTTGGGAGCTTGAAGAGATGATAAAAGCCAAGTATCCTTACCTTTGGGATGAAGTTTAAAGTTTTGAGAATAAAACTTTTTGTAAGGAGGGTGGAATATGACAACCCAAATTTTAGTAAGTTTAATTTTCAATTATAATAAAGTTTTTGGTAATTGGTGCCCCTAAATAATTGAAAATTTAATATGATTTTGTTACTTTTGGTAATTTCACCTTTTTGGATCAATTTTAGTATTTTGATCATAACTTATTTATACAAATTCAGAATTGGGTGATTTATTTTGTATTCTTCAGATAATTTTAAGGAGTATAACTTTCATGTTGACTATATTTCCTAATTAATCTTATATTTTGAGTCATGAGTCCCACAAAGTGACGCCTCTTGAATTAGAGATGGTTGTAGTGTTTTGGCTATAACTTTTTCACGAGAAATCAAAATTTAGTAATTTTTGATTTATTGGAAAGTTATAACAAAGGCTACATCTTTTGTGTTTACTACTTTTGATAAATCAGGCCCCATAGACAAGTGCCATTTATTACAATGACATGTGTATTTAGTTAAAAATTAGATTTTTATGGAATTCTTGAATGTTAATTGATGATCAAATCGCTATCCAATTTAAGTGTGATTAAAAGTGCATATATAGCTATTGACTGTGATGATTTAATTATATAAAAAGAAATTTAGTTTATATGGGACATGGATTATGGTGTATTAATTAGCATATTACTGTCCAAAATTAGAAGTAAGTTGATAATTTAGTTGCTACCCAATTTTGATTACTATTGATTATAGAAAATTATTCTAATCACGTGTATAGATTAGTGAATTATTGATACATGACTATAAGTATATTATACATGTTATAACTGTCCAAATTGTAACAAAAATTAATTTTAAAATCTAATGTAAAATCATTATGTATTAAAGAATAGGGTGTTTAATGGTTGAGATTTAAAGTTATGCAGTTGATATATTTTGCTATCCAATATTGGGCTTAAATTGATCATCTAGTGATGTAAGACTCATCCCATGGCTCGGATTGAGGAAATAAGGTAAACATATGAGTGTGTGAAAGAAAATAAGAAAATGAATTAGTTGGGAAAATTCACCTAAATAGTGTATGAACAGTAGCAATGGTAAAAATAAAAATTGGTAATTGGATGTCCCAAAGAGAAAAATTATTTGAAGATAATATGAGAGGTTTTTGGAAGATCTAAACCATTAAATATTCTTCTCATGTGAGTATTCATCTAGGGTATTAAATTTTAGTGAAATAAGTTTGTTTATATGATGAAAAGTGCACTTATATAATATGAAATTTTATCACTAAGTTGGGCGGATTGGTATGTTTAATGGGCAGATTATGTGAGTTGTGTAATTTGGTGTTAACGCACGTAGCTTTTATCTTCTTAATTAACTTGAATGCAACTCAAAACCTAATTCACTTGTTACGCTAGAGCTCATCTCTTCCTCTCACACATCCTAAATAGCAACGGCAACCAATCTCCTTTCCATAGATGTGAACAACAACTAGAAGGGAGATTGAAGAGCAAATTCCACCCTTGATCATGTAGACAACAAATTTGTTGGCATCCTTATCATTAGATTCATATCCAACAGGTAAGGAAGATCATTTTGATTGAAAACAAATGGGTTTTGTTAATTTAATTGGGTTGGGTAGCATGATGATGGGAAATATCAATCGTTGGATTATATTATATGCATTATTTATGTGTAATCTTAGATGGAACTTGTAATGAAATGGGAATTATAGAAATCATGGGCTGTTTAGGTTACACAGATCATATGAGGCATGATTTAAATATTTAAATGTAATAAATGCAGATAATTAGAGTGATTGTAACCCTAAAAGAAGGGGATTAAAGTGTAGAAATCTTGAATTGATGAATGGGAGTGAAAACCCTAATTTTTGGCTTGGGTTAAGTCATGGAATAAAAAGATGTATTAAATTACATATTGAAAATATGTAAATCATTAAAAATGCATTATGATGATAATGTAGGGTGTGAGACTTGAATTTCAAGTGGTGATTGATTGGTTACGTTGCACAAAAAGAAGAAATCCGAATTTGTGAAGAATAGAGGTAAGTAGGTTTCTTACCAAATTATGTGTGATTGAGTATACTAGCAGGTTTGGCATACGGGTACTACGATTTATCATGTTTCTTAATGATTTTAGATGTGTTTATGGAATGTGCTTTGTACATGAATTTACCACATGCATTTGATGTTTTGAATAGATTGCTACTTGATTTGTTGAGATTACTTTTATTTATGTAATGTGATACGTGTGAGTATGACATGGTAGTAGCGTTCATGTGGATGTATGTATGACATACATGATGAGCCTGTGTGGTTATGGTGTTGCCTGTGTGGCGTATGGATGGCCTATGTGGCTATGGTGCTGCCTGTGTGGCCGATAGACTGCTTGTGTGGCATACAAAGCCTGTGTGGTTTAGTGGTGGCCTTTATGGCACTAGATACATTACATTTGTATGTTTAATTGCTTATGAGCATGCTTGGATTGAGTTCAATATGATTGCAATGGCATGTGTTCGTTTGTGTGACTTTATGCATGATTTAAAAGGTTTTTCCATTTTTTCCCTACTTACTGAGTTTGGATGGACCCATCCTTTTTATGTGTTTTGGATGGCAGGCATGATGGAGGAACCCAATCAGGGGTTGGTGCATGAAATGGGAACTAGTGGCAATGGAGTGATATTCTTTATTTAACTATTGATTATCTATTGAAGAGAGATTATAGTGGATTATGTGACTTGTCATTTATTGATTCATTATTTGTGGATGATGTATACAGAGAGGTTTAAATTTTCATTATTCATTGATTATTGATTCTTAGCTATTTTCATGTCATAAGACTACTAGTTGGTCCATGGGCCAGTAGATGTAGGAGGATTTTTGGATGTATGTGGTGTACATGGATGATCAAATGTATGCACAAATTTGGAAACCCTCATATTTCAGCGAAGACTTTGCCAGATTTTTGGTAGGATCTTTCTCTGAAATATCAGTAAATAGCTCCCTGAATTTAGGGGTGTTACAGTGGCTTTGCATATCTTCTGCAATCTGTCCTAACCGTGTCTCCATCTTCTTCATGGATACCTCCATGTTATGGAATCTTGAATCAATATTTTGAAACTTAGTTGCATTGTTCTGGAACTAAGTCTATGTTACTTGAATGAAACTCTGGATGGTTTCTTCAAGACTAGGCTTCTTTGGCTGTGGTTGTTGAAAAGAAGTTCCAACTTAGTTCTAATTGCGATCATTGTTCTAAGAGAAGTTTGGAAGATTTCTCTAACCAGGAATGTAAGAATTTGAGTAAGGGTCATTTCATGGTCACTGGTTGTGGAAATTTATTGCATTTGCTTGTTCCGCATCACATGCAAAATGTTCATTTGAAGGGCGAACATTAGATAAGTGACTTGAAATACCCAAAAAGAACAAACCTCTATTGGGGCAAGTTGTGGTTGTTTCATGTTCACTATCATAGACCACATCACCTTCATTTGCTTTGGCATCTCCGACATGTACTTAGATAGATCTGTTTTAGATTCCACTTCATGTATTTTTCTAGACCTACCTCTTACACTCTTTTGCTGAGAATTTGCTCTAAGCATTTCATATAACTCGTATGTCTCTTCTAGAGTCTTTTCTCCCATTGCTACACCTGCAGCATTTTCAACCATGGCTTGGCATGGTTATGTCAATCCTGCATAGAAAAATTGGTTAAGTAATTCAAGTGGATACCTATGGTGAGGGCATTGAATCAATAGTGCTTTAAATAGCTCTCATGCTTCATGGAATGCTTGACCATCCATTTGATAAAAATTAGCAATTTTGCTTCTTAATTCTATAGCTTTTGCATGAGAATAAAATTTTCCAATGAATTTATTGTACACCGCTTCTCATGTTGTTAATGAACTAGGAGTTAACATCATGAACCATGTTTTTGCTTCATCCTTCAAAGTGTGGGGAAACATCACTTGCGTAATTGATCCTCAGCTATATCATGCAATGGAAACATTTGTATTGTTGGATTGAAGTCACGCATGAATGTCAATGGATCCACCACAGCTATGCAATTAAAAGATGGAAGCATTTTAAAATGAAAGTGTTTCAATTCATAATTTCTAGCATTATCATTTAACACAATGCATGAAGGTGAAATTCCAATCATTGGACGTGCAAACTCCATCAATTGTTGAGCTTGTTGAGCCACTCAATTTTTCATATTCTTAGCCATGTGAATTACTTCATCTTCACTTAAACTCTTTGTCTTGATTTCTACCTTATCACTAAAATCATGCAATGTAAACAAAACTAGATTCATTGATCTCCTTCCTTGCATTCACGGTTTTGCAAAACAAAGAAAGTAAGAATCAAAAACCTTATATACAATTAGATATAGAAATACAAAGAATAATTGTAACTAACTTAATGAAATCAATTTGGAACCATTCCCCGATAATGGGTCAAAAAACTTAATGGTTCAAATTATAAATCCTCGCAATTGCACAAATGTATAGTAGTATAGTGTGCAATGCAAGAGTCGATCCCATAGGGAATATTCAAACCGAATCAATGAACTTTAGTTACTCATAACTATCTTAAAGGAATGTAATTTGAGCTAAGAATTTATGGATGATAATTTGAATAGAATTTTAGAAGTCACATGGTTTGGGTAATATAGATGAGATTAACAAGGTGCAAGGATCTAGGGATCTGACTTCACTACTCTATGATACCTTTTGCTATTAGGATGTTGGATTAAATGCAAAACTTGGATTCATTCTACCAAATATATGATTGTTATCATTATGTGTGCAGGTTTAAATCAAGTGTTTTCACTTATTCTAGTTACCTATGGTGTGTAGCATAATTGATGTGAAAACCCATTAAGATTAAGAACACATGAACTAAATAGGATGGTTTAGTATAAGATATGTACCATAACCACCTATACTTTTTATTCAATGGAGCTCATGGTTTTTTATATGGTGTGTGTCTTAACCATGCTAGATAATCAATATGATTCATAATATTGGTGATCAAGCAATATCTCAAACCAAACGAAAGCAAATAATTTAATAAATGAAAACAAATGCATCAAAGAGAGTTACATCTTCACCCTAGAAAAAAGAGATTTAGTGCATAATGAAAAAGGAAATTAGTTCCTTCATAAAGAACATCACAATACAAAACATCTTCTTCTTCCTCCTTGCATCCTTGAAAACTCCCTTCTTTTCTCCTCCCTAATCCCCCAAAACTTCTCCTAAGAAACCCTAAAACTCCTCCTCAATGAATGCCAAAATGATCCTCTCAAAACCTTTTCTTATTACCTTAAAAATCAAGAGACAAAGTGGCTAAATAAGATGTAGAAATTAAGGAAGGTGTTGGTGCATTGCCAAGTGCTTGATGCCATGTCATGGATTTTTCTGTCCACCATGTTGCTTCTTTTGTTGATCTTTTGCAAGTTGTCTTCCTTTTCAACTTTGACCTTCATCTTTCTTTAGTTGTTATCTTATTTTCCCATCTTTAATTCACTTAGAGAAATCAATAATTTCATGTTAAATTCATCTAAATTTATCAAGGATTCATAATTAATTAAGTTTGAACATGCATGATATAAGTTAACGAAATTTACCTGTCAAATACCCCCAAACTTACTTATTTGCTCATTCACAAGCAAAGCAAAACATGAGAATTCTCTATGAACACACTAAAGTCAATCTAAATCATCAGTCAAAACCTCAATAAATTGAACATGGTTAAGAGGAAAATATCAAGATATCATGTATGTCTAAAGTTTCAACCCTAGCCTCATCTTCTCCACCTTAGATTACATGTGCAAGTGTAACCGTTATAGCCATTCAATCTACATCATTAACTAACATGAATTTTTGTCTAATTCTGTGTTGGTGTGAAATGATGGGGATCAAGGACCTCCCCTATTATCATATGATTATTATTTTTATGTTTTATGACTATGTGAATTGTTAGGGATCAAAAGTATCCCGTGCTTTTAAATGGGCTGATGTTTAGGTGTATATGATTTTGTATAGTTATGGGGATACTGAATACCCCATTGATTTAATGTTTATTTCATTATGAGTTGATGTGATCAAATTTGTGCATGTTATGCTATGGTTGTGACTATGATGGTCAACTCATGAATTTAAGTTTCAAATTATTAGGTTACTAATTTGCCTACTTACTAAGTTGCCTAGACTCAGGCCTTCTTATTTTATTTTTTTAGCTGATAAGACAAGTAAAGAATCCTAATGGTGCACTGGGATTGATAATCCATATTTGAAGATATTTTGATTATGAAATGGTAAATTGGGATTGGAATCCCTTCATGTTATATTTTGTAAATTAAAAATTTGAATAAATGTCAATAATAAGATTAGAATGGTATATATTGTATGGCATGGGCATGTCATAGTGATATAATTGTCATTGTCGTCATGTGATTTCCATCATAAAATGGTTCTGATCTTAGGCGGAACTATGAGCATGGGTTTGAGTGTTTAGATATAATTATTATCTTAAAATTATGAAAATGTATATTTTATTTGATTTCATACATGTATATCAAGTTTAAATGTCCATAATATATGGTAGACTCTACCAAATTTTAGGTAGGATATTTCCCTTAAAATTAGGGAATTGGTGAGGGTATGGTAAGATTTTCCTTAAGAAAAAGGAAAATAGTAGCGTTCCACATTGGCCCCAGTGTGGCATGGTCAAAACGCATAGGGTGGGGGTGCGGAGTGTTACAGAAGGTGCACTTGGTTCCTCTTGATGTTCACTATGTTTCTGAAAAGATCTAAGCATCTCTTGTGTGATTGGAGCTCTTCAGAAGTAGCTATAGGAATGCCAACCTAGAGACATATCCCATAGATAAGGGAAAGTTTTTCCAAACCTCCTATCAGCTTTCCTATGAACCATGGAATGATGGAGCATTCAATCACCTGCCCCACATCAATAGACTTCCTATTTCCATAGCATAGTTGAGGAGCACCTGCTCCTTTGTGACATCAAAGGAGTGAATGGTTGGCATCCACTTAGCGAAGATAAAGTAGTGCAACCCTCTACTTTTCCCTCTGAGCTGCCATCTTGGAAAGCTACTAACTTTGTCATTCTGACCATTCCATTGGGTCCTTGGTTTGGCAAGGAGAGTGATGACAGCCTCCATATCTGGCCCTTGCTCTAGCCATGCCGAGTAATCATCCTCATCGATATCTTCTAAGCCATAGATCCAATTGATGGAGGTGTGATTATAAGCCACAACCTTACCTTGCACTAATGCCTTCAATTATGTCCAGTCTGTCTTATGTTTCTCCTGAGCATTTGCATAAAATTCTCAAATCATTGGCACTAGTGTAGCACTTGGTTGTGTTACAAATCTCTCCCATCCTTTGTCTGGATCATTTCCAGAATGCTGCCAGACATAAGATGAAATTTCCGCTTAGGGATGCATGACCTGTAAGCAATAGAGCAACGATAGTCCTCAACTACTGCCTCATTGAAAAATGTGGGCTCAATATAGAATTCAAAGGTTTGACCATGCTTCCTTTGTTAGGAATCGGCAATAGTACTCTTTTTGGGAGGCATAATGAACAAAGAACAAACTAAACAATCAAAGGACCTTGAATATTTCAACACAATGTATAAAATCCACTTCAACACAACACACTTCCTTCAACCAAATGTCTTATTGAGCAACAATGACCAACATGGCAACTAGAAGCCCCCAATTGAATTGGAATATAAGCATGTCTTCAAAGAGGAGATTTCACAAATAGATAAAATTCACACCAAACGTACTTCAATACCACCTCAAAAGGAATATTGTAATTTCACCTTTTGAAACACAATAATGACAACAGATTTCCACATGAACAAGTGTTAAACAAAAATGCTTCCAAATGCACCACAATTTCCCCCCACTGCTTGCACTTTCTTTGGTTTAATCAAACTATCAAACACTTGATGTGCATGAAGAAAACCTCCCTCTCAATACATTAATCCACTTCAAATCCACTTTAATACATAAAACATTCTTCCAACATGTTCAATGACAACAATCTAATTTTGCCAAGCACATTTGCCAACCTAGAAACCCCAACTCGTTGTGAAATGCCCGAATGCATGGACCCCTCAAGCACTTCATCGAACATTTAGGGTGCACAATGCATAATCTGCCTCCCAACACTCCAATCCACCATTAATGGTTATAATAACACACAAGAAACACAAAACAAGAAAATGGAGAGAGTTGAGAGCAATTACACCTGATTTCAAGAAGTGCCTTCCCCAACCAAGAAAACCCAACTTGTTTTGAGATGCCCAAATTTGTTGATGCATTGATGGAAGCTAAAGAGAAGACGATGGGGGAAAGCATGTATGAAGGAGAGGGGTAAAAAGAATGAGTGTTTTGGAATGGAGGCATTGGGTTGTTTGGAATGAAAGGGAATGTGTGCACGGCTTAGAGGAAAGGGGAGAAAGGCATGCAAACGGAGATATGGACTGAAGACATAGCAATTTGAGATGCTCATTAAAAACAGCAACACATACCGCACGCCGCGTCATGCAATGGGATGTCGCATCTTGTAAAAATCTGAATGGACAAAGAGCTTTGCACTCCATGCTTACATCTCACATATGCACATCACGCCATGGCATGAAAAGGAAGATGCGGTCTCAAAAAATTGGGACATGAACACTTCATGCAATGCACTTCTAATCTTGTACTTTGTGTCGCGGCCTGAAAAGGACGATGCAGCTTGCAACATTCTGAATACCCCACACAATTTCAAATGATGTTCTTCATATTATAGCTTGGAAATTCTAAACCAAGACCTAAATTTCATTGTTTTCATTTGTGCATTCTGCTTCCTTCTTTCTAAAACAAACTTTTAACCTTTCATTGAATCATTGAACCAAATGTTCCTTAAGTTCCATTTTCCCCTATTTAACTCTTCTTTTGCTCTAATGCTGCTTTCTTCTTACAATTTAATTTGAGTTGCTCCCAAGTCTTCCACTCATGAACTTAACTTGTCCAATATAGAAAACAATAATACATTAGAACAAAATGGGGAAAGAGGGAGTCATAGTTGCTTAAGGAAGCTTCAGCTCCAATGGTGCTGCCATGATGGTTGCATTCCTTTCTTGGTTCTTCTTTGTACATGTATGGATTGTTTAACTTGAAAGTTCATGTGTTGTACTCCCTAATTCCCAAATTTATGACTCAACCTATCAATTTGATAATAATATTTTAGTAAGTGCAACAAACATAAAAATAGCAATATGATTTCTCAACCTAACAATTTAGTCAAACCATAGTAAATGAATGCGACTTATTGCAGATTCAATACTTCAATTATGCAATATCATCACTACTCCTAAACATTTGAAATAACTAAAAAACTCAAAAGCTTGGGTTGCTTCCTAAGAAGTGCTTGTTTAACATCTAGGCGAGATGACTCCCCTTTTATGGATTTTCAAGATTACAAATTTCATTTAATGGCAATTAAAAGCCATTTTTGACATATTTCTTCACTCAGTGCCTATTGACATTGAAAGTGCTTCTGTCTTTCAAATTCTTCGCTTGGCGGGTCCAAGTGGGAACACTTGCAAAATTAAGAACAGACTAACCCAACGAGATTTTAGGTTTTCCTAGAAACACATGTAAACATGAGTCATAAAGAAAATTTCCAATCCAGGTTCAATGCACCATTTATGAATAAGTTCATCATGATATTTCTTCATTCGTTCCTTGTAAATCTTTGCATTCTCATATGCTTAAATCCTCAGCTCTTCTAGTTCATTGAGCTGCAATTTCCATGTCTCTCCTGCCTTTTGCAAATCAAAATTTAGATATTTGATTACCCAATATGCTTTGTGCTCCAGCTCAACTAGTAAATGGTAGGCTTTCACAAAAACAAGTCTATAAGGACTTTTTCTGATTGGGGTTTTGAAAGCGGTTCTATAGCACATAATGCATCATTCAACTTCATCGCCCAATCCTTTCTTGCAGTGTTTACTATCCTTTCATAAATTTCCTTAATTTCACAATTGCTAATATCAACTTGCCCAGATGTTTGCGGATGATAAGGAGTTGCAACTTGATATCTAATGTTGTATTTTCTAAGGAGAGCTACAAAAACCTTACTGCAGAAGTGAGTTCCCTTATCACTAATGATGGCCCTTGGAGTGCCAAACCTGGAAAAGATCCTGTCTTTCAAAAATCTCAACACCACATTAGCATCATAGTCTTATTGGCCATCACCTCAATCTACTTAGAAACATAATCCATAGCAAGCAAAATGTATAGGTTACCATTTGATGGGGGAAATGGTTCCATTAAATCAATCCCCCACACATCAAATAATTCAACCACGAGATAACCTATGAGCGGCATGTCATCTTGCTTTCTGATATTCCCTATATGTTGACAACTGTCATACATCACACAGAAGGCATGAGCATCTGTAAAGATTGTTGGCTAATTGAAACTAAACTAAAAAATCTTTAAAGCAGTTTTCATCCCTCCAAAATGCCCTCCACAGCTGAATTTATGGCAATGTTTATGTATGCTTTGTTGATCCTCTTCTAGCACACAACGTCTGATAATTTGGTCTGGACATAGTTTGAAAAGGACTGGATCTTCCCAAAAATAATGTCTTACTATAGACAACTTCTTCCATCCTTGCAAATTCAACATAGGATTAAAAACTCCTTTAACCAAGTAATTCACAATATCAATATACCAAGGTTCACTTCCCTTTATAGAAAATAATTGTTTGTCAGGAAAGATCTTATTGATGGGAATGTTCTCCTTGCCTCTCTTTTGATCAAAATCGGTCCTTCCATTAACCTGGACAAGTGATCTACTACAACATTCTTATAGCCTTTCTTGTCCTTGATTATAAGGTCGAACTCTTGAAATAGTAATATCCATTTGATCAACCTAGGCTTGGCGTCCTTCTTTATAAGCAAGTATCTCAATGCAGTATGATCAGAATAAACAATTACCTTTAAACCAATCAGGTAATAACAAAATTTTTCCAAAGCAAACATAATTGCAAGTAATTCTTTTTCAGTGGTAGAATAGTTCAATTGTGCTTCATTCAGAGTTCTACTTACATAATGAATCACACAAGGTAATTTGTCTACTCTTTGTCCTAAAACAACACCGACATCAAAATTCAATGCATCACACATGAGCTCAAACAAAATGGACTAATCAACCACTGCTAAAATTGGAGCTAAAGTTAACTTTTCTTTCAAGGTATTGAAGGCAACAAGGCATTCTTTATCAAAATAGAAAGTCACATCCTTAACCAACTGGTTATAGAACGGTCTAGAAATTTTTGAGAAATCCTTTATAAACTATCTGTAAAAGCCTGAATGACCAAGAAAGCTTCTAACTCCCTTTACTGAATTTGGGGGAGGTAGCTTGGCAATCAATTCAATTCATGCCTTGTTCACTGCAATGCCTTTACTAGAAACAATGTGTCCCAGCACAATTCCCTGTTTGACTAAGAAATGACACTTCTCCTAACTCAATGTCAAATTCATCTCTATAGGATGCCCGTACTATGGCTTAACCCAAGAGGGGAGGGGTGAGTTGCGTAAATAAAAATTCATTGCTTAACCCTCATTGGATCATTTCCCTCTTTCCGCGATTGTGTGTGGTGCGGCATAGCATGAATAATAGAGATAATAAAATATATGAACAAACACACACACACACAAACAAGATGAATTTTATAGTGGTTCAGGACCCCGTCCCTACATCTACTCTTCAAAGGACACCAACTCATTGTGCCTTGGGTTCCATTATACCCCGTACAATGGAATATATAAATGCCACCAACACTTCTTTTGGATTCTAGCTCCAGGGGGCATAAACAAATGTCCTGGACACTCTTCTGGTTTTATGAGCTCACTAGGAAACTTACCCATTTTAAAGATCATAGGCAAACTTGGTAGTTTTCCCGAGCTCACTACCAACTCACTGGTTTTGAAGTTCACAAGCAAACTTGATGGTTTTTCAAAGATCATCAGCAGCTTACTACAATGTGGTTTTCTTGAGCTCACCATAAACTCTTTAGTTTTAAATTTACTAGAAAACTAGCACTTTACGAAGTGTGACGATGGTGCACAGGGGAAGATTTGATCTCTCTCTCTCTCTCAGCTCTATGTAATATAAAAAGATCTTCCCATAATGTAAAGATAATGACCATAAGGATATAAAGTTTTAAGCTCAACAAAGATAGATAACGTTTTAAGCTCTTGGCCATGGGTGGAAGGATTTGCATAAAGTTGAGCACATTTGAAATGGGCTCCTTCACCACCTCCGAATTGTCCTTCCCTCTTCTCCTTAAGTAGCTTCTTCATATTGTCGACCATTGGAGAAGATGGGAGTGGATCAATGCAAAGATGAGAGCAGTATTGAATGAATAAGACCGTTTGAGTTTTCTGCCATGAAGTCCGAGTCTTTTTGTTTTGTCTTGAGTTGCTGTAACGCCATTTAGAGAGGAAGATGAGCTATGATAAATGTGTTCCTCGTTTAACTCTTCACAACTTTGAAAACTTGCAACACTACTTATTGCTAAAAATGGTGAATGATATAAGTTTTCACAATGACAGCTCAAGTGTAGATGCCATTTGTATGCCTAGTCATATAAATCAATTTTCCTTTGACAAGCCACGGCCTCTCTCTATCTGCATTTGTCTACCATAAGTTGTAAACGAATTGTTCCAAGGTTTGTCTGACAGTTGAACTTCCATAAAAATGATTTTCTCTGTTAAGTAGCAAACAAACTTTGACACAAATGAAGTAGAACTGATTGACAGACATACACTTCCTTGTTTGTCAAAATTCCTCCAAAAGATTTGTCTGTGAATCAATCCTTCATGTATATGCTTTGTCTATTAAAGATAACAAACTAACTTTGAATGGTGCTGATGAAGATGAGCTAATCAATTGAGAAACATTTATTTAACATGAATAAACTAAGTAAGATATACTTCCTTTGTTCTTTGTTGTCTGTCGGAGATGATAGACAATGTTCGCACAGTCTTGTACTGATAGGCAAAGTGTGATTTTCTTCTTTTATTCCTTTTTATCTGTTAAAAATGCCAGACGAAGCTAACTTCAACTTGCTTGAATAGAAAAAATGTGGTGTTCGTCTAGTGTAAGCAATAGACGAAGTGTGTTCTGCTTTGTCTTGGATAGAATTTTGCACATCACATTTGTCTATTGTAAGTTGTAGATGATCATGCCTTTGTTTTTTATTGTCCAATTCAATCCAATAGTGCACTAGAGCCCCGGGTTGTTACACTCACAGACTTGCCTGAAGCTCACTAATTGTCTTTGAAGTTTCTCTACATTCTTTCTGAAGTGATTTACAACCACTCCGAAGTTGCATTGTGACTTGCATTTTTGAAGTTCATTAGATTATCTCTGAAGTCTGTTGAGGCAATTCTAAAGCTTTTCTGTAACATCTCCAAGCCATGCTGCATTGATTCTGAAATAATATCTATTTTACTCCAAAGTTCATTGGGACATTTCTAAAGCAAACTAATCTTTTCTAAAGTGCGTTGAAGTGATTCTAATTGCTTTTTTTGACTCCAAAGCATGTCTTCAAGACTTTTATAATTTCTATTTCTTGAATTAAGTATACATGACGTTTATATACTTAATTATGAAAGATCCTTTACTTCATATCTTCCTTTTGTCATCATAAAGATTATTCTCAAGTTGAATGATTTAAAACTTTCTACAATATTCTTGAAAATAAGATGTTAGTGCCTTAATGTTTCACTCCTGCTTTTGCTCAACATCAAAACATACTTGGTTAAGAATGTTCGTCATCAAAATCAAGGTTCAACATTCTCCCTCTTTTAGATGATGACAAAATAGTGAGTGATAGACCTTTCAAAACTTGTCTAATCATATATTTAATGCAACTTATTTTGTAGATATTTTAGAAAAAATTCAATTGGCTAATTTAGATTAGCTCCCCTTGAATTAATGCATATTTTGTTATAAAAATTTTATGAATATCAACAGAAACAAAAATTTTCAATTCATCACATTTTATGATATAAGTTTTATATCATATATTTTCATAAAATTTTCTCCCCCTTTTTGTCATAATCAAAAAGGTGGAAACAGATATGAATGGTAATTTGCAATCATTTGAAAGCTATGCATATATATATATATATTGAACTGTTGAAAAGTTATAGTGTAGATATGTTAGAGAAAATACAAAAGTATTACATCAGAAGAAAAGAAAAAAAAATTACGGCAGATTTAATTTGGTGGTTTGGGTTTTCTCTGATATGTCTTTAGAAAGACATCTTGCAGAGGAGGAAGTGGTGGTTTGGGTTTAGAAGAATATGGTTAGGGTGTAGAAGAAGATGGTTTGGGAGAGGGCTTGGATGTTCTAGCCCTTTTTAGTGGAGGAGGAGGAATAAAGGACGGATCCTGTGGAACTGCTAGAGGAGGTTCATGCGTGTATGCAATGGGTCCACAGCTATGAACATAAATGATATCAATGCTTTCTAGATATTTTGGATCTAGCAACTCAGGAAAGACTAGAGGAAGCCCTTTTAGGAGAGCTTTTGTGTTTGCATTGAACTGAGCTAGATATTTGTCATGCTATAGTGTGATTCTCTCATAAGAAGCCTTCTTGTGTTCCTTAGGAGGTTCTTTGGTTTGGAGCTAGATGGTTGAGAAGAAGAAGGCAATGGTTTTAGTCTGAGAGTTGGTTTTTGTCTTGGTTTTGGTGCGGGTTTTGGTTTTGGGACAGCAGGTGGCTTTTTGGTTTTGGTGGAAGTGGAAGAAGGTGGTTTGGTGAGATTTTTGGCTTTGGAAGTAGATGAAGAAGGTGGAAGAGGTTGACTCCAAGGTTTAGGCGTTATTTGCCTTATCCTTTCTTGGATAGAAGGATCATCCATTTGAGGATATGGAAGAGGCAGATTGTCACCAATTGCTTCCAAGTTGGAATTATTGTAGAAGTTGAATTCTTCCCTAGTGAGAATAAAGAAGTTATGTGGTCCTAAGGGAGGTGGAAACTCTTTTTTAATAGGTTTTGACACTGGAAGTACTTGAAGGAGTTTCTCAGAGTACTGTTGAAGAATGAACTCTTCATTAGGAATTTGAATTTTGCAGTTCTTTGGAGTGAATGGAGGATTTGGAAGAATGATGATCCTTTGAAGAAATTTTGGATCCTCAAGTTCAGGAAATGGAAAGTCTTCATTGGGTGGATGAATATTCTAAGAAGAAAATATTTTGAAGACTTGACAATTGATTGATGTCATGGTAGCATACTCTTTCCCTACCATTCTGATTAGATTAGGTATTTGAAGGATATAATCAAAATTTTTATCAATAGTTTTTTTTTGGAGGGAGGTGGATGATTTATTAGAGTAGCATCGGTCCACTCAGGTGGAATTTCCTCAATTCTTTCAGGAAATATTATTCCTCTTCTGACAAATTTCAATAGTAAATGTATGGGATCTTCGAATGGTGATGGAATATAGGTAAGAAACAGTTGGGCGGCAGACCACCCATAATTTTCTATTGTTAGAGGTTATGGTGGTGGTGATGCCAATGGAGTAGAAGATGGTGATGATGGAGGAGTGGATGTTGGTTGTAGAACTAGAATGTATGGAATGATGGAATTCGTATCAGTAGGTTGGCTCATGGACTGAGCAACCTTTTGAATGACAGAGGGTGATGATAGATGAGGTGGTGAAGGAGAAGACTCCATTGTTATTGGTGAGGTTGGTTTGGGTGGAGAGAAAAGATGTAGAGGAGATGGAAAGTGAGTTTGAGATTGATAAAAATGAGTTTAATGTGGAGTGAAATGAGGTTGGCCTGAGAGTGATTCTGCGAGCTTGTCAAGAATCAAGTTTCTGTTCAATTCTGTCAGCTCTGAGAATCATTGAAGACATAGTAGTGGAATGGTTACGCTTCATTTCAGTCATTTGAAGAAGTAAGATTTGAGTAAAATGTTCTATCATAGTTATTTTGCCTTCTAGGTCCTTTGTGAGAATTGGTGGAGTGGGAATTGAAGAAGTAGATGGTTAATCAATATGAGATGGTCTGATGGGTGAAGGGGATCTGATGGGGGTGTGAGATGGTACTTATGTTGTTGTTGTATCTCTATGTGCACTTTCTCTCAAAATTTCTTGCACAATATCTTCTACATCAACTCTTTGTTCCTTTCTTGAAACATTTTCTATTCTCTTAGCTTCTCTTGGTTCTTCTCTGCTAGAGAACTCTTCCATTCTTTCTACCGGTGAAGTGATGAACTCTTATCTTTCAGTTCTTTCTTCTTCTTCTTCATGAAAGGGGTTTTTTTGTCTTGGTTCAATAGCCTGTTCTGTAGCATCTCTTCTCTCTGGACTTTCATTAAGTCTGGATCCTTTTAACTTAGTTACTCTTCTTGGTCTTTTAGTGATCCATCCTTGTGCAGTATGCTGAAAGCCCATCATTTTTAAAGCTTGCTCATCCATGTGATAGTGTTTCTTAGAAGCTCTTCTTCTTCATTGGAGAGAGTTACTCCTACTTCAGAGCCATACCATAAGGCAAAGGAAACCTTGTGGTGCTCTTGATGAAGTGGATATGATCTATCATCTATCTGGCCAAATTCGACTTTCTTCTATTCTTTAATGCCCACATGATTTTGGCATCTTTTTCAGATATATCTCCTACTACTCCTCTTCTGGGGTATACATTCTTCATAAGGATGAGGTATACTAGCCTGAGGTTTGCATTCAAGTGACTAGCATGCAAATAATTTTCTTTCTCATCTATCTCAGTTTCAGCTAAGTC
>JAYJMB010000067.1:2299-18600 GCA_036873735.1 Pouteria campechiana
ATTAAATTCTATAGTACATAATATTTTTATGAATAATATAGTGAGTATTCGATGACTTAAAATGGTTGAAAAATAGATGTTTGAATAATTAAAATTTTTATCATTTTTAATGTTAATAGAATTAAATTTTATTCTTTTATTCTAAAATTTTATTTTAATAGTATAATATTATATTGATGGTTAATTATGATAAAATTGTTAGTATTTAATGGTTATGATTATAATGAAATGATAGATGTAGGCAGAAAAGTGTGCAAATGCATACACTTTTGTAGTCCTTGGCAACAATTTTTTTATTTATGGAAATATGTGTGAAAATATATTTTGATAAAAAGATTAGCATGTGGACATGCAACTTCATATCAACATACTTAGAATGGCAAGTCAAGAGTATGATTGTCAAACTTATAGTGAATATCATTTAATGCATTTCATACCAATTTTATAAATAAAATAATAATTTTAATATAATAAATATCCTAATAATATCTTAATTGAAGTAGATGATGATTAAAAAAATTATTTTTTGTATGTCTTATAGTCACTTAAATAGTATTAAATTTTTTATGTCTCTACATACTTTACTTTTTAGTAATTTATGTTTGTAAAAATGTCGCAACTTAAACCCAAAAATAACATAATTAAATATCATTCTCAAATTTGAGGGTAATTCTCCTAAGATCTATCACATTTTAGATATGTAACACCCTGCTCCTTAGGGTGCTACTACCTTACATTCCAGAGAAGGATCCTACAGAAAAATCTGGTAGAGCCTCCCCTAAAATATAAGGATTCTACCTGTATCACATTTCCACATAATCTCATGAATCCAAAAACAATAATAAACACAATAGCACCCACACATTGTCCAGAATTGTAAATCGCTTCGTGCTGACAACTAACTAAGACTAAAATATACATACATGTCACTAACATGACATACCTATGTAGTTAGGTTATACATGCCTTAATATACATAATTTCAAAAGTCTCTTAAATTTACAATTTTTACACATTTTAACAAATACTCAAAATTTGGGATTTTTAATGATCCAAACATTGATCAAGCATGTCGGTCACTGTATATCCCGGTCTTGAGCTCCAACTCCATGTTGGGCTCCACCTTTTGGCTCGTCAACTAAAAATCATAACTAAAATAAGGTGAGTCCGAGCAAACTCAGTAAGCAGGTAAGACGAAAACCAAAATCAACAAAAATAAATTAGCAAAATCATGATCAATGCCATACATATGCAACTGCCATGTCCTGATAAATTATATGCTAATGCAATTGTAACCATACTAATCTAGGCTCATATATAGCCTTCTCATCAACCTTTAAATTATATGCTAATGCAATTGTAACCATACTAATCTAGGCTCATATATAGCCTTCTCATCAACCTTTCTCATCTAAGCACAGAGCATACTTTCAAATCATTCGCGTTCATACATGATTCTCATTATCATATGACATCATTCTCATACATAAGCATTTATCATTATCATGTCCTGGTCTAGATTAACTCTATCTTGGAGTTTCTTTGAGATACTAGCACTACCCTTTCCCCTCTTCGATGCTTGATTGGTCCATCCTTATACCCTAGCTATGAAGCACACAGGTCCATGACAGCTCTACCGTTGCCCTCTATGGTACCCTGTCCTTTTTGCTCTATAGGAATTATAGGTTTACCATCCACACCTAATGAGGGAATTAGGTCTATATCATATTCAGGTGATTAGGCCTCACTACCCACTTAATTCATGTAATTCCATTCTAGACATATTTGTAACTAGTAGGTACCATCTCCCATACATGCCACAAAGGCACATCCACACCACACAGGTGTCGCATCATATTGTGAGGCTCTGAAAATTCTAGGTACATGAATTTTTAATTTTGTTAATTTTTGCCAGTTCGAATGGGGTATAATAGAGTATAATTAAATTTTTAAGAAATTTATCATGGAAAATTTATGAAACTAAGTGGATTATTAGTATAAACATGAGGATGAAGTAGGGAGTATACTAGAGTGTGTTAAATAAGTGGTTTAATTGAAAAAGGAAATGGATTTAAATCGATGGAATGCCGAAGGTATAAATATGAAAAAATATTAAATTTTATTTTGGAAAAATTTTAAAAATGGATTGAATAATCATATTAATGTTAGTATGAGGAGGACACACATCAATCAATGATTAAAAAATAAAATTGAAAAAAAAATGCATGAAGAAAGGTGGAATACTGAGTTATCGGTAAATTCCAAAAATTTTTGGTTTAAATCAATTTTAATTAGAAAATTTCATTAAATTATCAGAGATGACATAACTAAAGTGTTTTGAATAAATGTTGGTAAATATCATAAGAATAGGACAGCTCATATATGTGGAAAGATGGGATTTCCGGAGGTGGAAAAATCCGAATTATGAATGCACATGTATGGAATGCAAAGGGGTAATGACTACTATACTTTTTAATCTATATAAGGGTTGCAACAACCCTAATTCTATCATCTTCTCTTGTGTAACACCCCTGTCCATATTTTTCCCCAATTTTCATCTCCCAAATGCTTGATTTCAGCTAGCGTTGGCTATAAGAAATGAAAGCATCATTAAATACAAGTGATTTGCAAGTTATGGATGTGATTTTTCCTTGGATTCAAAGAGTGCCAACCCTCTAATCTTGAAGAATTCTCCCAGCAGGTGGAACCCACCAATCAAAATCCAAGTTTAAGGTAAGTTAATTATTAAAATAGATTGTTGATTAAGTGTATGACATTATTTAGCATATATATTGCTGAAATTTTTAGTAGAAATTAAACCTAGATTAAGCAATGGTTTACTGAAAATTTTAATGAGGATTAGGGGTTGTAGTTAAGGTAAATGATGCATGATTAATATTTGATTAAAATTAGATATGGATTAGTGATCATGGGCATGAAACAGGGTAGCTGGAAATTCAAATTTAATGAAGTATATAGCTGTTGTCCACATTGTATTGGGCTGGAAATTTTGTGAATTGAGATTAGCCATTAAGACTAATTATAGGGGGTTAATCATGATTTAGTTATGGTATTAATATGATAGTTAAGTATCTCAAATAGATTGTAATTAATGTGATGATCGAGGTGGACAACAAGGTATGAAATAGAACATATGTATTACATTAAAATGCCTTATTAAGTATCCATTTTGAGCTTGATTAAAACCTTATCAAATGAATTGATTTTGTGAATATAAAAATATGAGGTCATGTTTCGTATGATGAATGAAAAATATACAAATTTTGGTAGAAAAATTCTAACATTAATAGGTCCAGAAAAATCCAAGAAGAAAATACCCTGAAATTTGCTGCTGCCAGCGTGTCCATCCTGAAATTGCATCTAATGCTGATGACGTTCCAATTTTGACCTCTAAATTGTTTGATTTTGAATATGTGGTTAACATAAAAGTTATATTTATTTAAATTATATTTCTAAAAGGATAATAATCATTAAATTCTGAGTTAATGTGAAAGAGTTATAACCAAAACAGTGTAACAGTCTCCAAATCATTAAGTGTTACATTATGGGGCCCATGAATCCAATTATGAAAATATGTTCAACATAAAAGTTATATAATTTTAAATTATCTAAAAAATTAGATAATAATAATTAAATTTGGAATTCATATGAGATATTTATGCCTAAATTACTAAAACTGTTCCTAGGATATAATTCACTACAAAAGGTGTCACTTGTGGGGCCCAACGACCCCAATTTAGAGGCTGAATTAGAAAAAATATTTAACATAAAAGTTGTAAGAATTGAAATTATATAAACAAAGAAAAAAAATTCACTCAATTTAAAATAATATGAGAAAGTTATGAATAAATTACTATAATTGTGTCTAGTAGGGCAAAAATGGAATTAGGTAAAATGCAATGAGATGGATTAGGCTGAAAAATCTGATCATTATGTTCCATTATATTAATGAGAATTGCTTATGTATATGTATATATAAATGAGATATAGGATTCATGTAATACCTATAGAATTTTTTGACATGAAGGTTGGAAAGCTTGTGGAGTAGGGAACTTAGCGAATCTTAAAGTAAGTAGGCCCCCTTTTGATTGAATGTATGAGTGAATGGGGTTACCTAATAACCCATTTATTTGTACCGGGCTTGTATGTTTTGGTTGGGGGATAGTGGATATCCCAAAATTGTTAAGTTCGATGTTTATTTGGTTTGTATGCTTATAGGAATGTAGGGATAACAAGTATCCTTTGGATTGAAAGAAGTACATGTTGTTTATGATATGAATTTAATTTTGTTCAAGATAAGAATTATCCCAATTATTTATTTTGTGAATGCATGAATTGGTGGGGATTATAAGTATCCTAAATAGTTAATTGATCCATTATGATTTGATATGCCTAAATGACATAGAACACCGTCATGATATTATACAAGTTTTGATTCCGAACATACAAATTCGATTGATTATTATTTTTTATTGTACTTGCTTAATTACTGAGTTGTCCAGACTCATGCCTTTTGATGTTATTTTTTTTAGTTGACAAGTAAAGATCAGAGAAAATGCAAGGTTAGTATGGAAGCATAGCAGTTGAATGTATGCTTTTAAAATTATATTAACATTGAGAAATTTCCATCTTATGTACATGGGTGATTGTAATTAATTCATGTCTAATAATGTACATCATGTATTAAAGATTCAATGATGCATGGTTGAAATTTATGGGCATGTTAGTGTAATAATGAAGTATGATGTGGATGATGGATGAGGACAGATGTGTATGGTGGAGAAGTGAATACATTACCATCATGATGCAGCCGCGGTCTTGGGGGGAGCCTGTGGAGTTTGGGGAGTGGTGAAGGTGAATTATGAAGTGTTTTATTTCTTGTTTATGAATTTTAATCGAGAAAATGTATTTTCACAAGTGTTGAATGCTTGTACCCTAGCTGGACAACCCCATTTTTAGGAGAGATTCTGTCTAATTTTCTATATAAATTAGGTAAACAAGAAAACGATATTAGAGACCCCACCCTAGAAGTGGAGAAATTTTTGTGTAATTATAGTTGATTTACGATGTAAAAGGGAGTAACGGCCCTGGGTGGGCAGGGTATTGTAAATATCTATGCCATCCAGGCGTCCACGCCATCAAGGCTTCCTCACACCCTGCGAGTGTTCCATGCCATCCAAGCTTCCATGCCATCAAGGCATCTTCACACCCCGCGGGTGTCATCTCATGTCCACGCCATCCAAGCATCCACAACATCAAGGCATCCTCACACCCTGCGGGTATCATCTCGTGTCCATGCCATCTAGGTGTCCACGCCATCAAGGCATCCTCACCCCGCGAGTGTCGTCTCATGTTCATATCACCTTGGGGGTTATGAAGGCAATATTACCTCACAATTTTCATTTTTGATGCTCTTTTATCCTCTCAAAAACATCCAAGGAAGATCACACCAAGTCTTAGAAGAATGTTATGGAAAAACCTTAACTATCCTTAACATTGCATTGTAGCAATTTCCGCGTCGCGACATTGGATTTCAATGCCACAACATTAATTTAAGTCGTGCGGCATTGAATTCCAATTCCGTGACGTTAAATTTCTAGAAATTATGTGCATTTTCTTCTGAAATTAGCGTCGTGGCATTGGATTTCAATGCCACGACATTTAACCAGCATCACCCTTTTCCTTACAATCTTCTTTCTTCTGCTTGAATTCTTTTTACACCATTCATTTGAAGTTTCTTACCCACATTCCTAACTTGATTTCACTTCCTTTTTAATACTCAAATATGGGTTGATCAAGCCTATTATAATGGACAATACATAATGCAATGCCATACAATGCATATCAATTCATTAAATGAAAGGCTAAAAGTATATATATGTGAATCCAGTTTTCAATTCAATACATGAAATACATGCTTTTATTAGTGCAATTCATGGTATACATCATGAGCATCATTCAAAACAAAATGAAATGGTAAACGATATTCCAAACACGGTGCCCAAGAATCAAATCTTGGAATGCAATCCATTTCGTTTCAAACCATGGGATAAACTCTATCCCACTTACTCCCACATTCACATATAAGATAAAATACCTGCTTACCTTTATAAAATTGATTATACTCCTTACTCTTAAGGTATTGAACTTGATCCTAAAACTATACACACATAACATTTCCCATTTAAAATTCACACGCATCTAAGTAAGGAATCTCACTTAACTAAGTGTACTTCATTATATTCTCATTAGGATGTACTTGATCCCATTACACCTAGATAATGCTCTAACTAATGCCTTGTTAGTAAGCAATTAAAATTGTATTAAGGTCATCCAATTACATATTATTTCCAATAGGGTTATTTCATCGAACACTTAATGGGTGTCTCTTAAGATCTCAATTCCCGATAAGACGCCATAGCTGAAACTCACTTCGAGTATCATAAAATCACATTTCCACATGATTAACATCAAATTTAACTTTATTCACTAATCCATTATGCTTCAAACACTGTTCCTTCACTTTCCAACCACCCCCCATGCACATAACACTTGTTAGGACAAGATTCAAGTTGTCCTACTCACATACACTCACATGTCATGAACTTCCATGGTTAACTTCCACTATAAGCAACATAATTAAGCATAATACTCATCTCCCCCATTAAATCATAAGGATAACCCATTTAATTCCAAACCCTATCCCCCTGCACATCTAGAACACACCCTAGTTCATGCAAAATTCATAAATGAAGATAGGGAAATCCTTACCACTATGATCTTTGGTTGATTTCCACCATAGTTTCTCAATTTCTTCCACCAGCCGCAACAAGTAGCTTCTTCTGTAAAATTTGCAAGTTCTTTTCTCTCTCTTTTTTTAGTTAACTAGAATGGATTTTTCACTTAGGGTGGAAGTAATACACCTACACAAGGATTTCCCTCACAAAATTGGGTTGAAAAGGGTGTAGAAATGAAGTTTTCAAGAGGGCTAGACGTGGGGAAGAAGGAGGCAACAAAAATACTAGGTTTGGGGAGCTAATGGAGCATTTTAAACCCACCCCATTGTAGTGCTCTGATAGTTCATGGTAAGCCATGCACATGTAACCCCTTTTTCAGTATTTTTTCACAACCTGATCGCAATAATCCTTCCAAAATAAATATAATCCACATATCATTCATTAGTCCTTTCATCAGTACATCAAATTACATTTATAATTTCTTTAAAATGATGATGAACTCTCATTTCAAACTTCTAGGGATAACACATAACCACAAAACTAACCACAAATAAAAGGAAATTATTTTAAAATAACAATATCTTCCAAATCCACAATTATAAGTCTCATAAAAATCTAAGACATAAGTTCTTTTAACATTCTTTTGGAATGATGATAAGCATCATCTACCTCTGTAACATGAACTAATGCCCTCCTAGAGTGGCATCCTCTAGAAAACATAAAAAAAATCAAGGGATGAGTCATAAACTCAGTAAGTAGGATAAATATAATTAGCATATGTTTTAAAATAATCTATATCATATACTACCATCTATATATATTGCCTCTTTATGTCACATCCTAGGCTAGCTTGATCAAGCAGCTCTACCAGTAATTTGAGAGTTTCCTTTATGCTCTAAGCGACTTTGGCTAGCCTACTCGTAAGGTAGCCAATCGGTGAGCTAAATTGGCATCGCCCCTAGCAGAATAATCTAACCCAATGAAAATAATCTATTGGGCACTAAAAATAAAATCCATCTTATACCATATTTAGTTTGGTTTAGCAGACCACAAATCGATTTTAAGGTAATAAATCTCATTTTTCATGATTTTCCAAGCAAATCTCATGATCATGCCACTATTTGGGCAATCTTATCCTTCCAATGAGTCTAGAATGTTTGAAAACCCCAAAATTGATTATCTGATTATTTAAACCAAAGATTGGGGGGGGGTTCAAATATATAAGACCCAAATCTAACCCTTTGTTCCTACTCATCGGACTAGTGACCAGTTGCCAGTGCACCTGGGCTACTGTTGGTAGAACTTGCCTGGGCGACTAGCACTTAGCTTATGCACCTAGGCCATTTGCCTCCAACCTAGGCTCATCAACTAGACTTGAGCCCACTGGACGTTGCCACCATCGCTGCCTCCAGTGTCATCACTATCAGGCTTGGGAATCTGGGAATGCCTAGCGTTAGGCCTGGGCATCCAGGCCTGGGCCTATTTTTCTATGCTAATTATTACACTGGGCCTAAGCTTGGGCTAACCCATGAGCAATTTCTAAGTAGCGTGAGAGGATGGGGGCCAGCATAAAATTTCTAGGAACTTTGTCCTAGAAATGTAAACAATCAAAATTATCTTTTTCTTGTATTTCAAAGTTTTAAAAACTCTAAAAATTTCATCCATTGTTGACTAAAAGTACAATAATCATTTTATATAATCCATTTGCAAATCTATGGTAAAGAAATATTAAAATTTATCAAAATTTTCATATTTTAAAATCTTCACTTTTTATCATCTAAATAAAATCATATAGTCTAAAATTTTTTGCATTAGACTAATACAAGCATGATAAGAAAATCTATTGATTTTGATTTTCATAAAATCATGAAGAATGGCATATATGAAATTTTTTTATCTCATCTAAAAATTGATGTTGCATGCATGCATGGATAGCATCTTCCAGGCGTGCATGAGTTCTCTCTCTTTTTTTTCTGATTGATAAAAACATATATACATTGCATTCCTTAAATCTAAATCATAGGATTCATTTACATCATGAGGGGTTCATTTTAATAGGTATATACAATGTTAAAATTAATACAAATATGAAAATTTGACACAAAATTTGTTTTTCATTGATAGAAAATTTTCATCATGTCAATAGTGAGTTCATAACAATCTTTCCCAAAATTCTCATGTTATCTTAATACATATATAACAAACATATTTAGTGGTTTTGATTTACTAAAATAACTTGCATTTCAATTAAATTGAATGCATTAATTTACATGCATAGTAAGCACAGTGATAAGATTTACCAAACAGAGTTACAATCAAGATTTATATGTATTAAACTTGCATAATTTGTGAATCAAAAATGATAACTGATAACATGCTTTTAAAATAAGCTACATGTATAAGTATCTCCCTACTTACATGTTGTAATGATCCATGAAGGGGATCAATCAAGATTTCCTTCCTCTTCAATGACAATGCTCTAACAGTGGCAGCAATGCTCTCTCTCTCTCTCTCTCCTCATAGCAAATCTATCTCTATCCTCCTTATAAAGAAAATGTATTTATGCCATGTGCTATGCACAAAAACATCCACTCCATTTGCTGTAGGCACCCTATGCATGGAATGACCATCCTAGATGCTAAAAATTAAGACCAATACACCACTACGACTATTGACTTTTCGGTGATGTTTCACATAAGATGTTACATACTCCCCACCTTATAAAAGCTTCTTCCTTGAAACTTACTATTCATCTAAGGAAAAAGATAAATCAGGACAAAGTAACCATATATCTTCCTCAAGCTCCTATATGACTTCTTTTTCATTATGATTGCTCTACTAGACTAGGACATGCCTGTTTATCATCCCTCTCAACTATCTGTCATAGATATTAAGTATTTGGATTAGCCGTTCCTAGTATGTTAGGTCCTCCTCAAACTGAAACTGTTCTACTTGCAACATGTGAGAAGGATCCGCTACATACTTTCTTAGTCGTGAGTTATGGAATACATTGTGGACTTCAGAAAGTGATGGTGGTAAAGTTAACTAATATGCAACTCCACCAATGGACTAGAATAGCCCAATAAAACAAGGACTCAATTTTCCCTATACTCCAAACCTTATAATTCCATGGGTAGGCCTAACCTTCAAAAATATATGCTCTCTAACTATAAATTGAAAATCTAACACTTCCTATCTACATATTTTCTCTGTTTGTCTTGTGCAACTGTAAGATGCTATCTAATTGCTCGCACTGCATCTGTAGCTAGTTAAACTAATTTAGATGCTAATGGATTTTTCTCACCAATCTCTTCCCAACATAAAGGTGTGTGACATCTCTTGCCATACAAGGATTTAAAAGGAGACATGCCAATGCTTGCCTGATAATTGTTCTTATAGGCAAATTTGGCCATTGGCAGGTGAAGTGCTCATTGTAAATTATACTGCAAGTGCACGATATCAAGTTTTATAGTATATTAGTAAGAGGTTTGTTATATCTACAGGGATTGGGTATTCTAATTACTCACTAACTATCACCATGAATAATTCTAAGTTTATTTGAATGACCAAGAGATAAATAATTGAATGACAAATAAAATGGATAACTTTGAATAGAATAAACTAGGCTATGAAAACTCTAGAGGATTGATTTCATTTATGCTTCATTCATGGTGTTCTCAACGTATTACTGATTGATCATTGCATTGGGTTATAAATCGAAAATGCAACAACACTCAACTCCCTCTCCCAAGTACCAAGTCAAGTATCTATTCCTAACATTCTAATTTCAATATCTCTATAAAAATCAAAACATTAGGAATGCATCAAGATCTAGGATTCTCTGGAATGATTTCATAAAGCCTAGAAGCTCTTCTGAGTGATCTATGAATTTATGTTGTGATACCTAGATCCTATTTGGGGTTATTTCTCTTGAGTGTCAAACCCTAAATATATGATCATTCAATAGATGACCAATCAATTGAAGGCAATAGACACCAAATATCATAATTAAATCAATTGCATGATCAATCAAGCAAATCTTTGATTAATCCATGAAATTCATATAAAATCTATCTCCCCTCTAGAATGGGAAGATTAGCTACTCATGATGGAGCGTAAATTAATCAAATAATCATTCAACATCATCAAAGTTTAAATCCAAAATAAAATCCAAGATACAAAGAAAGAAAGCAATTGAAATAAAGAAAACTTAAGATCTTTTCCTTTCAGCTTCACTTCCAATCCTTGAATCCGCTCTTGCTTTTGATCTTGAAAACCCCAATCTTCTTCTCTTCCAAAGCCCTCAAAAAATCTCCTAAAAACCCTAGTAAAAGAGCTCTAAAAACTCTAGCAAAAAACCCCTCTAAAAATAACTAAAAACCAGGTTTTATCATGCAAAGTCAGGGAGTAAAATTTCTGCACATGCACTTCACGAGTGCTAGTGCCACAGTGTTGGATTTGTTGCATGTTATATGGTGTCTTTGGTTAAGTTGGGCACTGTGGTGCCAAGATTGTTGTCTGATTTTCATGCATTTTCTTGTACTCTTTCTACCATCTTTGAGTTGTACTTTTAGTCCTTGATTTGAAATAAATGAATAACTTATAAATTCTCAAGGATTAACAAATAAATAAGCTTGTTCAATACTAGTTATAAGTGAATATAATTCACTTATCAAATACCCTCAAACTTACTCATTTGCTCATCCTCGAGCAAAACATAAAGACCCAACTTCTAAAATAAACATAAACTTAACATTGATAAAGTTCATTATCAAAAGACCTCAAGTAGGTCAACATAGCTTGAAAGGAAACATTGGAATGTCATTCATGTCTAGAATTTAAACCTAAACCTCATCTTTTCTACCTTAAATTCCTTGGCATGTGAAAATGGTTATAGCAATTCCAAATTAAATCACTTCATACTTAGATTAATTTAAGCAACTAAGTAAAGCATATTTAATGTAAACCCTATCAATTCAAAAATTAAGAGAGACTATAATAGATATGCATATGATGTTTTACTTCAATAAATATGCATATGATGTTTTACTTTCTTTCTTTCCATCTTTACTCTTCTTATTTCCCTTTTTTGTGGGCTATATTACTATCACACTCTTCAAAATTATCTTCTTTAGTTTTCTTGGAATGTGATTTTCCCAAAATTTTAGTCTATATTACTACCATAACCTCAAACTTATTTTCTTTTTACTTGATGGAGATTTGATCCCCCCCCCCCCCCCCATTTAATTGTTGAACTTTTATGCATGCTTTTCTTTTGTATCTACTATTCGTCTCAAACAATAATTATAATGAATTCTAGAGTTTAGATTGAGTTATGTATACTTAGTCACCTATACTATTTCTAAGTACTTAATAAATTAAAAAAGAAATGGCTATGCGATCAAATGTGTAAAGAATCTAAGGCAAATTAGATAAGTATTTAGGTCATGCACATAGACATTATTGAAATTCTTCATTTTCTTCCTAAGCCATTGTTATACATCCTCTTCAAATCATTGGTCCCCTATGAGAACCTTGATCAATGCTCAAAATAATTTTTTTCCATAAATCGAAAACATAACCACAATCACAATCACACGTTAAACAGAAGTATAAACAAAACAAACATTAAACATAAACAAAACATAAAAAAATATACACAAAACACAAATAAGACTTCCCCCAACCTTAAAAAAAATTGTCCTCAATGTGTAAACTAATGAACGAGGGGGAAAAGAAACTCCCTTGTGAAAGAATTTTCTCCTTTGATGATGGAGGAAGGTTGCTATTGATGGTGTGCTCAGCTTTTTGGAGGGTTACTTGATGTCAAGAAAACCAAAAAGTAACTAAGCAAAATGATAAATCAAAACAAAACCAAAAAGCCTAAAAATCCTAAGAAAAAAGGGATGATAGGTAGTTCTAAGTTATAGTCATTAGCTTGACTGTTTCCTTCTTCACCCAATGTCTTTGAGGTTGACTTTTGCTTTGCAGTGTTCTGGTTCATTCATCATAGGAAGAGTATTATTCTTCTCAAAATTTGCATCATTGAATTTTTTAGACCTCTACTCCATTCAAAATTTTGTTGTTTAGCAATTGATGATGCCAATTGGAGCTTGAATTATTCTGTGGTTACATATCTTTCATTAATTTTATCTACACCATCTGAATTGGCTTTAATGTTGCTAGCCTCTTTATCATCCTTACAATACTCTTAGTAATTTGCACAAATTCTGATTTATCTTTATTTTCTCCTTATTTTGATGATTCTTCTTGCTTCTCTTGTTGTAGTGCATCGCATACCAGAACATGGTTCATGACCTTCTTTGAACCTATCAAATCCTGGTTAATAGCATTTGTAGCAAATTTTTTGAAGGTTCTTGAACATTTTCATTGTAACAACTGAATGCAAAACCTCAACCCTATTGCATGTATTATTTTCAACTAGATAATCTAAAGAATGGTAAATGTTAAACCTTACCTCATCGTCATTGACTTATAAGGTTAACTCAACGTGCTGTACATCGATGAGTGCCCTACTTGTTGCTAGAAATGGCCTTCCAAAAATCAAAGGCACTTCATTATCTTCTTCCATGTCTAGCACAATGAAATCCACCAAAAAGATGAACTTGTCCATCTTAAATAGTACATCTTCAATGACTCCCCAAGCATAAGTCAAAGACCTATCTGCCAACTGCAGTGTAATCGTTGTAGGCTTCACCTTTCTTAGTCTGAGTTTCCCAAAAATTGACAGAGGCATTAAGTTAATGGAAGCACCTAAATCACGTAATGCCTTATGAAAAGAGGAATATCCAATGGTGCAAGGAATAGTAAAACTCCTTAGGTCCTTTAGTTTCTAAGAGTGATTCCTTTGCAAAATCTCATTGCATTCCTCTGTCAGCTTCACCGTCTCATTTTCCTCCAACTTTCGCTTCTTAGACATGATCTCTTTCATGAACTTGGCAAGTTGGGCATTTGCTCTAGAGCTTTTGCTAAAGTAATGTTTATCTAAATTTTCTTAAAGATTTCAAGAAACTTACTAAACTCTTCTTTTTTTGATATCTTTGTGGGAAACGGAGTTTGGGTTTCAGGATAGGAGGATTGTCAGGAAACATGATCCTCCCTGGTCAGTAATCTTCCCTTTCATGTTCCTCTTGCTTCTTTGCTTCTTCCTCTTTCTCTCCTTCAGTTGCACCTTGGCTTTCTGCCTCTAAGAAGGGTTGTGGCTCTCCTTGCATCTTAGTGGTTTAAGTGCTCTTTCGCTCCTTAGAGTTATGGCATTGCAGTACTCCCTTGGGTTCTTCTCCGTGTTGCTTAGAAAATTACCCCCATTTGAGCTTAAAAGCTTACAATTTGCCCAATATGCATCTCCAAAGACTTGATAGAAGCATTAATGTTGCCCATTATTGTTTCAATGTTATCAAGTCTCGCTTCATTGCTAGAGAACCTTGCTCAACTCTCATTCGCAAAAGTGATCATGAGGTCATCAAGAGATGGCTTCTTCTGCTTTGGTGGTTGAGATTGGTGTGGAGGTTGAAACCCAAAAGAATGGTTCATTATGTTCCTTGTATTTCCATAATAAAGATTATCCTGATTCCTCTAACTTCCAGGATAATATTGGTTCAGTGTGTTGTTCCCCATGAAGTTGTTATAGCCCTTGTTGTTGACATACTGCACTTCTTCTCTGCTTAGATTTGTAGCTGTATACACCTCAATTGGTAGAGAAGAAGAGGGCTCTCCTACACTGGACACTCCTTTTGAGTCAGAATTGGCCATGGCAAGTTGGTGCGTCAAAGAGGATAACTGTTTTGCAAGACTTGTGATTTGGTCCACTTCATAATAACCTACTACCTTCCTCACCGTGTTTCGCTCATTCGGCCACTGAAATGTATTGGAATCCATGTCTTCCAACAAAGAATATGTGTCAACTACTATTTTTGCCATTAGTGAGCCTCCCGATGTAGTGTCAACTATGGTTCTTGTTTGGCTATTCAACCCATTGTAGAACAACTAGATCTATAGCCAGTCTGGGAATTCATGTTGCAGACATCTTCTAAGAAAATCTTTGAACCTCTCCCAACACTCATAAAGTGGCTCAAAATCTATTTGTTTGAATTAGCCAATCTCACTTCATAGTTGAGTTGTCTTGGTCGAAGGAAAGAACTTTGCCAAGAACTTCTCCATCATCTCTTCCCATGTCAGTATGCTCTCCGGTTATAAACTCTGTAACTAGCCTCTAGCCTTATCTCTCAATGAGAATGGAAAAAGTCTCAATTGGATGACATCATCTAATACTCCATTCTTCTTCATAGTGTCACTGATATCATGGAATATGAGAGACAAATGCTTGAACAATTTGACTCCATTTTAGCTCTTCATTTGTCGGAGTTCATCTCTATTTCATCTCTGCTTCTATAAACTAAATTTGTCTTTGTGTTGTGGACAAATGTTGAGTATAAGTAGTTTATCCAACTTATCTGTGGAATGATTTGTCTAAATCTTTCTTAGGCAGATGCTCTTTGATACTGACTTTATCTATAGGAGATTTATTTGATCACTCTTGTTGATGTATTCTCTATATACGCTATCCACTATATTTGAATTGTTTCCCTATATATATGTGTTTTTGCAAGGCTTGGGAACACAATTGTTAGTACTACAAATGTTCACTCATATATTGTTGCTCATCATCAAGACTTAGCAGTTTTTCATATACACCATTTGGTTCAACATTCTCTCCCTTTTTGATGATGATAAAATATTTGAGTGAAATACCTTTCGAGAGAGTAAAAATATTCATTAGTATAAATGCACATGAAAATTTACACAAGGGTAAATGTATTATGGTTCTCCATGACTTAGTGCACAGTTTTTAGTTTATCTCATCTAGATTTGGCTTATCTAACTTCTCCTGAATTAGTGCACTATTTTTAAAGTTTTAACTCATGTGGCTTGGATCCCTCTAAGTAGGTACTATATGTTTTTACTCTTTATTGTTCTATTTTCACTTAAGTTTCATTGTATTTCTCCCCCTTTTGTCAAAATCAAAAAGATTAAATCCAAAAAGAGAAATAAAGATTTGACATTTTAAGTGATGATAACCAAAAATAATTTCATTGATGTAAGAAATATATATTATATGACAAAATACATCAGTGTCCTCAAATTAGAGCACATTTTTGAAATGACTTAATTTATTTGGTAGGAGTTTCACATTAAGAGCCTTTGGGATATGAGGGACAAGTTTAATTAACCTAATATAGTCAAGATCCATCAGTATTGGATGAGGAAGAGGTAGTCCTTAAGCCTGTGCTTCCTTGTTGGTAGTTGTCCATCTCTCATAGAGGATATGAGTTAGCATGAGGAGATCTGGAGCTATTTTAGGATTAAAAATAAGTTTGATGCCTACTTGATAGTTGTCATTTAATAGCTCTGGATATGGAGGAGGCTTGCCATAATGAATTATTGCAGTATTGGCATTTGTTTGATATCTGAGAGTGGCATAAGTCATGGAGATTGAGCGGGATTTGGGGGGGGGGAGAGAAA
>JAYJMB010000068.1:0-18599 GCA_036873735.1 Pouteria campechiana
TTAATTAGTAATTAAATCTTTTACATCTCAAATTCTATAGTCAACCGGTCAACGGTCAAAATTTCTACTCTTGCCACGTCAGCATAAAAGACAAAGATTGTTTCATTGAATCTAATGCGGGTTATTACAGTTTTTACCATAGGGAATAGAAGGATTTAAAAAGTTGAATGAATCAGTGTCAATTCTTCAATGAGAACTTATTTTTCAAGCTTTAATCAATTAAAGCTCTAACTCGAAGCCCCAATAAAACATCCATGTAACTACCAAAATCATTGGAATTATTTTTTCCTAAAATAAAAGGCCATAGATTTCAAAAATTACCTAGGTCCGCAAGGTTGAATCCAGCTTTTCTGAAAGTGATGGAAGGGGAAGAAGCAATGAATGACATGAGATGGGTCGCCTAATGCGAATGGCTACAAATTGGCTGCAGATTAGTTCATTAGTCGGTGTGTTTCCAAGTGCTGTTGGAATCGGAATTATGAAAGGGAGATTTTTCTAGGGTGGTTGTAAGCGGAATGGGAGAGGAGACATTTTGGCGTTGCTGCATTCATGTAGGAGAAGTTCCCTCGAGGAGTCTTACACACACATGGGTGTTGGAAATTAAATGAAGTCTTACAAGCACAAGCGCCAGCTTATCGCGGGGATTTCCATGCGCAGCTTATTGCAGGAATTTCCATACACAGCTTATTGCGGGAATAACATGGGACATTGGATTGCTATTATCATGGAAGCGCAGTAAATATATATAAACTCAGGAGAAGAGCATTCCTCTCTCTCTCTCTCTCTATATATATATATATTATTCTGTAACTCATTTTAAATCGACATAATATATATTTTTTATTATTCTTTTAATTCTGGCATACCTGAAAATATGTCATTCATCTTTTTATTATTATTTTATTTAAAGAACTCATAATATATGGATAGTCATTTTATTTTTTTGACGGCTCATTTAGAAAATATATATCTCCTTACACATGGAAGTACGATCTTGTCCGCTGCTGTATTTCATACATGCTCTAAATCATTATAAGTGATTTCAAATGCATCTCATAATCATCTAACTTAAATAATTTTCAATAATTTAATTAAATCTCAAATACATTAGAATATATTCACGAATACTTTTAAATATTTAATGATATTCAAATTTCTTCTAAATAAATTTTCAAACAATTTCTAATTAGTCATATTATTTTTTAAAAATAAATTAAAAAAATTCAACAATAAAACTAAAAGCATGCACTTGCGTTTGAAAATAATCCTTTAAAAAAATACAATGGCTTTTGAGAATATGAAAACTAAGTATCTAAACTTAATATTAAACGAAAAGTTTAATTAATGGTCTTAATTTGCTCATGGACGATATAAAACCCACAGCGCAACAGGAGAATTGCAACAGAAATCTTAACAAATAAGCAATAGCACAGCAGAAAATACAACAAACAAATAGATACAACAAGCAGATATAATCCAAGTAATAGCATTTTTGGTTAACATCTACAAACTTGCATTTGTCGCGGTAATTCTGACAAATTAAAATCTATCCATGAATACTTAGACAGTTAAAACCGATCATGCTATTTGAAAATACACCAAATAGGAACATGTTTTGGCTAAAGAACTTCAGAAGATAAATATATTTAGTTGTCCCCACAAACTTTTGATCCTGGGAAAGAGAACAGTCTTACTGCATTTTTGTAGCTCAGTTCTGCAAGCTCTTCTTCTGGCATCTCGAGGAGGGCCGCGACATAGCTTAATACCTGAAGATGGATTTTTTCACTTTTGAAAGGAAAAGATGTCACGGATTGAATACTACGAAAAGTCAAAGGTGTATGCTTCAGCATTAGCTTATCTTCTTCCCCATGAATGCTGTTATGATGGATTTCTGCTTCATGGAGTTTCATGAAGCCTGTAGCAGATTGTCTCTACTACTAAAATGGCAATCCTAAAACGATTGGTAAGCATAATAAAATTTTGCACTGGTGAAACATTGAGCTTTAGCATCAACAAAAGAAAGCATAATTTATCAACAAGTTTCTTATGCTCCCCAAAAGAAAAAGACGAGTGATTCTCAGAGGATCTTCTGCATAATAATTATGGGTAAAGTGAAGAATTAAGAAAAGATTATAATGCTATTGCATGCTTTTTACTTAGAACGTTTTAGCAAGCTCCTATTTCTGCGAAAAATGGTGCAAATAAGAAACAAAGAATGAACTTACAATGGGAATATTAGCTGGTTGATTGAACGTGTCCTTTAGCAAAACTGACGAATCAATCACAGTATCATGCACGCGATCAGAAAATCGGCCATCATTTGAATCCGAATTTCTTCCTTGACTCTGCACTTCAGGGGGCACTGGGGTATTTCCTTCCACCCCTAGCAGAGAAGTTACATTTGCCTTTGGCAATGCATCTGGTGCATCTGATTCCAACAGAATTCTTTCAGATGGTACCTACAGAATGAATAAGAAATTTGGTATCCTTCTATTTTGAAGTTTTCAATCTTGTATGACACGGCATGCTTGGCCCAATTTTCCATGTGATAGGCATCAAGGGTTAGAGAGAGAATAAAATCATGCAGTACTCTTTTGTGTCAAGCTTATTCAAATCAATAATGTAACTGATCTGACTAACCGATTTGAGCATTTTCTTAGCCTTCTGAGGTTTTAAAGACATCGTGTGCCCAGAACAGGAAAAATAAGCCCCTAGTTTCGCCAATTCAGGAACAAGCTCAGCAGGTCCAATATAGGAGTGGAGAATAACACCAGCTGGAAATGGCCCTGTGCATCTAAAGATGAAAAGAAGAACATGAAGGTTTCTGACCATGTAAAGCATGAAAAGTACGAACCACAATGTACAAAATTTTAGGGCATGGAGTTATAATGACCTTATATCGGGCCTGTGATTGTCTGAAGCTTATTGGCTGATAGCTCATAAGCAGTTAAAGTCAAATGTGTGTTTGATGCAGATGTAACTTAAATGTTGAAATAGCAAATAAAAGACTAAATTGTCCTTGTAGGAGGCTAAATATATAAATTTATGTTTAAGAATATTTATCTAAAATATTTGGATAAATTGAAATAAATAAAACTGCCAAAATATTTATTTCACAAATAAATATAAAAGGTTTAAATAGTAAAATCTAAATTTAGTAATAATTTTAAAAAGAGATGGATATTTTAGAAATTATCTAATAACCATAAAGATATTTTATAAAAACAAGTTTTTAATAAGCAAAAAAGTACCCTGGAGGATCTCACCGTGTACTTGCCAAAATGAGATTATAAGCCCTTTTTATAAGCTTCATCAAACATTACTTATATTTTAGGCGGTTTATTTTAAGCAAATAAGTTATAAGCCTTCAAAATAAGCTAAATCAAATAGGCCCCGTATTCTCAACAACCATCATTGATGTTTACAAGATGATTTCAATCTCTTCAAAACAAGTAAGACTGTATCGTCCCATAAGATAGCTATAAACAACGTTCATAGGACATTTTATATTCTCGCTAAATGTAAAGAAATTTGTTGAATAACAAAGTAAATGGCATAAAGAACCATACTGCATTATTTCCATGAGATCACCAAAGGCATCAACACAATGCACAGCAACTGGTCTCTCTAGCTCTTTGGCCAGCTCAAGTTGTTGCCGAAAAACTTGAACCTGAGGGAAAAAAATAAAAAAATAAAAATCTTGGAAACACAAACATCTGACTTAAGAAACTTTTTAAACCGTTCCGACTTGTGTTGTATTCTTCAGCAACCATAGCTTATAAGGAAAAATTTTTAAATCCCTCCTGCCTCTCATTCTTCAGCAAATATCTGTGCTTGGTTTGAGGAAAAGGAAGGATAAAGCTCCCTTACCAAATCCCTACCAGAAACATGGCATCCAATACAGTCATTAAACCGAATTCTTTCAATCTTACCACATGGCTCTCAATATTTAGAAAATCTCGACGTAAAATAAAGTTATAATTTAATTGTATAAGAATAAAAACCCTAAACAAAATAATGATAATTAAAATCTAAATCATCAATCAAGTTGATGTATGTTATGATCACTTGATACATACATCAAATCCCAATAATAATTAAATATACAAAATTTTAAATAAAATATCCCTAAAAATATGTAAAGATAAATAACCCTAAACTTTATATACTAGCCTTATGACTTAGATTATATTCTTAATCATTTTATCCAACTTGGAAGGAAACTCATACTAAAGTTTTCACGTTGAAGTTGACTATACTTCAACTTTAGATCTTATCTTCTTTCAATTTGGCCCAAATTAATGATATAATTATCTATAATAAATAATCAAACTATATCTCTTTAATTTTCTTCTATACTTTTATCTTGTGGTCTTGAACATTCTTATTCTTGATATGCTAATTTATTAAATATAAATAATGAATAAATCACCTTTGACTTTTCCTTTATGGTTTAAGAATGGTCTTCATAGAATCAAGCAAATCCATTATATCATCCTTTACTTCTTTGTTCACAAGTTTACTTTCTTCATTCTCAACTTTTGTAGTATCTAATTGTTAAATATTTTCTTCATTCACAATAACATAGTTTCGCTAATTCTCATATATAGGCTTTTTTCTGGTAAGTTTTCAATAATTTTAACATAGTAATTAGATAATTTCTTGCCAACTATCAAATCAATTTTTTATATGTTCTTCTACCTTTGAGAGTGATGACTTCTCAATAATAAATTCTTTAGCTTCAAGGCTAGGTAATTGATAACTCTTAAGTGCAAGAGGTTGGGAGGATGTATTATATCATATGGGACTTTTGAATTTGCTTATTTCATGAAGATTGTCAGACATTATAATCTTAGAAGTCGCCCCTTCGTTCTTTCTTAGAATGCATTTCCAAAGCATCAAACCTTTAATTCATTTATTAGGTAAGCTTAATTACAACATCCCTTAATGGGACTATATAGGCTTTATTTGGGTATTAAATCTATTTAAAAGGATTTCTCCAAGCTCTTCTTGAATTTTGTATCATGATTCTCTCATATCTAATTGATTTTGAATAAAGTTTCATAGTTTTTGTACATTGCATTCAACTTATAAGCAATTTCAATCTTAGTTACTATAATTTTTTTAAACGATCTTTTTCATAACTTTCTAAATTCAAGGAGTTTTCTATAATTTTTAAAAATATAAATTGTTTGCAATCTTTGAAAACTCAAAGGTCAAAATGTACTTTTTGCAAAATAGTGTGGTTACTCTGAAATTTCTTAAAAATCTCAAGGTATTTTGTAATATTTAGAAAATTTGAGCTTTTTGACAAATTTCAAAAATAAAGGATACTATAAAATTTAGGAACTCATAGACACTACTTTGGAACACTTCCACATAAGACTAAATCATAAATAAAAAGAAATCAAGAAAGTTTTTATTTTAATTTATATATAAGTACTTCTTTATTATTTCAAACCTTTAATGGAGTTCATCATTTACTGGTCACATTGAGGCTTAAGAGTTTGTCATGTGAGTGAAGTGTAACTTTTTCTCATTTTTACTTTTGAGAATTACAAGACTTATCTGAATTAATGAAAAATTATTCAAACACCTATATAGGTGGCTGAGATGGCGTACTTGGGTTAAATAATTAATTACCCTTGTTCTCTATCACACAAGAGCAAGAGTTGGGTGGGTTCTCAACACACCAGAAAATCTATGTGAGAGGCACGTGGCAAACAAAATAGTATTGTACCCTATAAAGCATAGCAAGTATTATAGTCATCTTTTAAATTTTTTTTAATTTAATTATCACTTGGTAATCATATAAAATTTTTCAAGCAAAAGGCCAATTTTTCCATCTAGATTGAATTATATTTGTAACATTCTTTATCGATTTCTCCATTTTTCTGAATTATTGAAATACCTAAAATGGTCATTTTATACTATGATATGATTTCCATTCTTAACTAGCTCATCATTTAAACTCTTATTATTATTAAAGTTATATTCCACACATTCAGTTTTTGTTTGATTAATTCCAAAATCCTTTGATTCTAGAACATTTCTCCATTTATCTAGTTTCAAATTTATACTTTCTCTTGTCTCATCTATCAAAATTCTATCATCCAAAAATAAAAAACACCAAGGCATCCCTTCTTGTAAGTCTGATGAGCTTATACATATTAATGTAAAGAGATGAGGACTTAAAGACGCAACATTGGTATAAACCTATCATAATTGAGAATTCACTTGTTTCTCTAATAATAATTCTCATATTTTTTTTTATAGCTTCTATCATCCATATCTCTAATAATATTAATATATCTAGTAGTAACTTTTTTCTTCTTTAACAACTACCATATTTATTTTTTAAAAACACTACCATATGCTTTTTTCAAATTGATAAAAATTATATCATGGTTATTCTTCTTCGTATTCCTATATTTCTCCATGAGTTGCCTAAGTAATAAAATAACTTCAAAAGTTAATCTTCTTGATATAAAACCAAATCGACTTGTTGAAACATCCATTTCATTTCTTAATCTTTGCCTAAAGTTTCATTACGTAACTCATATATTTTACTTCATGATATTTAGCACAATTTCGAATGCCTTCCTTATTCTTACATATTGACATAACCGTCCTTTCTCCTTATTTATTTGATATTTTATTTAATCTTATAATCTTATTAAATAAATTTGTGAAATCTTCCATGTATTTCATTACTTCAAATGGTATATTATCTAGATGAAGAACTTTTCCTATTCTCATTTTTCATAAGGTTTCTTTTACTTAAAATATTTTAATTTTATTAAAATAAGTATTATCTTTATTTGCCTTTGTATTTATATTTTCATTTGACCTTCTACTTTCTAGTATGTCATCATTTAAGAAACAATATAGTTTAGCATCTTTTCTTAATTTTATCAGCAATTTATCAAAAGCGCTTTCATTTTTACTTTTAAGGAATCTAACACGAGCTAATTTTTTGCCCTTTCTTTTTCTTAATTAAGTCAATTTAAAGATATCTTTTTCACCTTGTGTAGTCTGAATTCTACTATACAAATAGTCATAAGGCAAGCCATGATTATATAATAATGACAAAATCTATTACATTGGACCAAAAACTCATTATTTAGAAAATAAAATAAAAATTACATTTCGTATCCTTTTACATAAGAACCCTTTAATACCCCTAAATATAACACGGTTAGTAGATCTTGACACTTGAAAATTTAAGTTGCAAGCAAGAATAATGGAACTGCCCATTCATTGGTTGATAAAATTGAAAAGTAGAAGTTTCTAATAAGGCTACAAATGAAGCTAATGCCAAAGCAGCAAATCAATATTAGCGAGTTAAAGACTTTAAGTAAAAAGAGATGGCATTGGTGCATCTAAAGCAAGGTAAATTTATGAACTTTTCATAAACTAAAAGCAAAAAAATTTTTGCCATACAAGATATTGAAGAAAATTAGCTCTGATGTCTTTATGATTGAGCTACCTCCACCTTGACTTGCAAACACTTGAAGGTTTCGATAGAGAACCAAATGCTATTGAAACCGATATATTACCAAGGGGCTACATTGATGTTATTGAAGAAGAGTTAGATGTTAATGAAGTAAATTTAAAAAGTGATAACAAATATTGGCAATTTTTAGTAAAAAGGTTGAAAAAAAACTTGTTAATGAGAGTACATGAATTATGAAACTAGAGTTGATGAATTTTGACTTAGAAATTTATGCAAACTGCTAAGGCTTTCTTATTGAAGCCGAGTTTTTCTCACCTAGGGAGGTTAATATACGAGTATTCAAAGACTTTAGGATCCCTTTTTACACATATTTTGATATGATTTAACATCTTAATTGTCTAACAACCCTATTTTTCTTTATTATTACATATATTTCTAATCATTATTTTACATCTTTTCATTCTACTTATTTTATTTTTGTTCATTTATTTTTTAATTATTAACTTCTATTATATCACATCACTCCCTCTCTTTTCTCACACTTTTTCACTTTTCCTTTTTCCTTCAAACTTTGCCACATTACCAAACCGCACCTTTAATGTCCAATTAAGCACAACAAGCCCACAAGTCAGCCTCATAATTATTAAGTTACTGAAAAGTTTATTAGTTATTAGAAATTTTACATACTTAGTATAAAAAGGCTTTTAACGATGTTTGAAAGGACTTTCAAGTTGTTTTGACAAAAGAAAATTAGATTTAAAGATTTCTTTTTTTCTTTTTCAATTACTCTCTCTCTTATTCCTTTTAGTTTCTAATTAACTCCTCTTTGCTACTTTACAAGCACGAGAACAAAAGTCCTAAATAATTTTTTTTAAAATAACAATCTTTAGTCATCAACTTAAACAATTTTTCGATCGTTTAATATTCCAAAATTAATTAAATATCTAGAATTTTAAATAAAATATTGCTAACAACATATAAAAATAAGCAAATACTAAGTTTTATGCAGTAGGCTTATGGCTTGTATTGTGTTCTTCGTCGGTTTTTGTAATAGTCAATCCAACACTAGTTTGGCCAAAAGCAGTGTCATTCATGAGATCGCGATTCAACACAAATTTCATTATAGTAGCAACAAAAGATAATAACAACACCATGATGATAGCAATAGTAATAAAACACATAAAGCAATGAATTAGAAATATGCCATGAAGACTTTGGGTGCCAATGAGAAGACCTGTGCTGAGAAGTCAACTTCCTTCCCAAGGGGCCCTTTATCCAGACCAATCTGAAAAATTGCCACATTTTAAGACATTCAATGCATAAGCTTGACATGCAAGACATCTATAATGTATATCTTAAGAGCTCTGTACAGTGGTGGGATTTCCTTGAGAAATCTAAAAATTGAAGCAATTCGTTCTGATTGGAAATCAATGAGATGCCAAATGATTTAGTCCAACAACATGAAAATATAATTTCCAAATATGGGACAACAACTATGCTGATGTTTATATATTTATTTATTTCATTTCCTTTGACAGAGTAAATTTAGAATTCAGGTGTGTAGTCAAACTAAAATGCAGCTAAATAAACTATCAATTGCGTCCTTCTGTTGTCACAGCTTTCCCAACAAATAACAATACAGTCACTTTTAACTCAGTTCTACGTCCAAAAGAGGAGCAGAAGGCTTAAAATTCAAAATGCAAAATGATTTGGAAGATGGATCCTTAAAATTTCATGATGGAGACAGCAGGAAATCTGAATATGTTGGGTTTCACATTCATGGCTGCGAGAGCAGCGAGTCGAGAGTCAAAAGCGCAGCATGATTTACTGTGGCTTATCCCACGGTTTGAGATATATAGGTGACAACTCCAAAACCAGATGTACAAAACTCGGTTCAGGTTTGGACGCATCAGTGAACTGAACATGCCATTTCTATTCAAGCACAAAGAAAATTACGAAAGTGGTCAAACTACCACTTGCATTAATAACAATGTAGGAAGAATGAATTTCAATCTGTCTTGCATTCCACTCTAATCATGGCAATTACAATTCATAGGCCATCCCCACTTCTATTTTTCTATTAACAAATTCAATTGCCTCAGAAAAAACTTAAGAAAAGTGAATTTACCTCACCAACAGCAGCAGAAGTTGTACTGTTGAAGAATTCCCTCAATGATTTCAACCAGTTCTGAGACCTTCCTCCAACATACCTGATTTAGACAAGACCGACCGCAGCAAGGATACATGAAACAAATGCTACCATCTAAAAGCATACAAAGGGCGAACTAAAAACACTATTCATGTAATGTAATAGGGGAAAATGAATTAAGGTAGGGGCAGGCTAGTGGATGGCCTGCATGAATTAGCATGTCCACCAGTGTATAGCAGTTGGGCAAATTCTATCCAAGGATTAATGGAACCTACTATAAGAAAGCTCACCAGGGATGGAGACCAAAGCAAGGAATAACAGATGCATACTGTTCGCCCATCTCCTTAACCACATGCCAATCTTCCTGTCTCAGTCATCAAATTATCAGAGCCTATCCAATAACTATTAATAGCTTAAAAAGACTATCAAGGGAATAAAGAAGAGAGGAGGAGGAAAGAAAACAGTGTTCTGATAACCCAGCAAGAGACTCTGCCTCTAAATCCCATTCAAGTAATTAGCATGCCTAACGTTTCCTCATTCTACGGATGAAAAATCATTAGAAAAACTAATTCAAGAGTATCAGATGTGGAGGCATGAAAATTTTCGTCCCTCCGGAGGCACTCAATCTCTTTTCATATCCTTCACCTTGGATGCAGTTTCAGGCCATTTCTTCCTACTTGGTTCAAATTTTCAATTCAAACACAGACCGGACTTGGGAAAAAGAGTGAGGGAGAGGTTTGGCTGTCACCTCAGAGATGCCATTGACAGCGAAACGGAGGACACCAGATTCGAGAGCCGTCTCGATGATCTTTGGCGCCAGATTACGGATCCTCGGATCTTGGAGGTGGCAGTGGGCGTCGAACAACCTCACGGCCGCTCTCCTGCTGTTCTTCATCTTTCTTCGATTTCTTTGACTTTGGGTGGCCGAGAGAGCCGTTCTTTAAAGATGCGCCATCAAAAATGGCTCATCCCCACCGTCGACATGGCATCTCGCAACGACGCTTCTCTTTTGCGCAGCCGTCGAATTTAAAAATGAAAGCCGACTTCTACGAGGCGTGTTTTAATCTCCAACGGCTCGTGGAGAATGTGTAGTTTCATTCTGACGAGTAGAATCCCAACACGTGGTAAGAGGAAGAAAACTACAAAAACAGAAAACTACTCTCCTGGCTTGGTTTATAAGTTTTACCCCTTCGGATGGCTTGGGCGGGTCTGTTCCAGAAATGTCACGCACATAACATTCTGAAATTTCAGCAGTCCATGTCCCATTTAGCTAGGGCCCACCTGATTTCATGTCAAGCTAAGGACCAATCATGGCTATTGATAAATGATGAATCTGTCTCCACTTCTAAGTGGTCCCCAACTATATCAATGAGGTGGATGGTCCTGCTTTCATGGACCAGGTTATTATTTTACAAGGCAGGCATCATCATCATTATTCCATTTTTTTCTAATTTATTCTATCTAAAATTGTACATTAGTTGTATAGTTATATTTCGATATTACCATTTAAATCGTATAAATTTACTAATTTCTGCATATTAAATTTAAATCTTATGAATATAAAATTTCCACATATTAAATTTATGGGAAAAGAGACCTAAGACATGGGGTGTAAATTATAATATTAAAGTTTAATATGTACAACTTTTAAACTTATAAATTTCAATTATAATATTAAAATTTGTAAAATATCTCTATTGGGGGAGGGGGGTGTCCGTGTTTAGATCTAGCAACTTTTAGGTGGCTACGTTTAGGTGAGGGCAAGGGCAGATGCAGGGGGGAGTCAAATGCAGCCACTTTTAGGTTCTTGCGTTTGGGTAGAGGCAGATGCAGTCACTTTTAGTTGGCTGCATTTGGGCTAAGTAAAAATGACTTTTTATTATTCAAGTATTCATAAATATATATTAATTCATTGAAATATTCATAATAGAAAATATAATAATAAATTCTGAAAATAAAATACTATTGACAAATATTAAAAAAGAATAATTTTTTAATTATTAAATATTTTTAAATACTTGACAATAATATTTGAAGATAAATATATATGTTCATACATACTTATATTCATATAGAGCATTCTAACCATGATATTTTTATATATTATAAAAATTAATAAAATAAAATAAACTTGCTATTTAGATTTAAATTATAAATAAAAATTATTATTTAGTTATTCAAAATTTAGAAATAACACTTAAGGGGGCCAGATATATATGTAAGGCCCTAAAAATTTCAAAAATGCAAATTTTTGCTACTGTAAATTTTTGGTAATTTTTGCTGAGTCGATAGGTTGTATAATTAAAATTTTGAAGAATTTATATAAAAAATTTATGAAATTGAATGATACAACACTCAACCACACTTTACCATTACATTCCAATGTAATATATAATACATCAAGATTAGGACATACTCCAAAATAATATACAGCATGCCATGGAATATCACACAATATATCTTTTATCTTTTGCTTACCAATATCAACTTCTCCTGGCTTGACTTGCCATCTAAAAATATAAAACAAGGGTGAGTCTAAACAGACTCCATAAATAGACTGTGTGACATCCAATAATCAAACAAATTTAACAAATCCAATCCATCTAAATAAACAGGGATTCATAAGGCATCCCACAAACCAAATCAAATAATACATTTTCAAACTCAATTCAACATCTCAACATGCCATAGTGTGAAGAGTACAATATCAATTGCACATTCTAAAACAAATTACATGCTTTGGGATGATCACCTATTTCAAATCACATATATACATAATATGTGTACATATACTATAATTTACATTCATGATATAACTACGATTCCTTCATTCAGACATCCATACATTAGAATAACAATAGCAAATATAAGTAGGGGATATCTTCTATCCTACCAAATTATACATTAACACAAAATACTACAACGCTGTATTACATAACAATCAAAGACATGCATACATCATAACATCTTGGGATCCTTATTAATCTCAATTCTCACACATATTCACATTGTATACAATAAGAAATGAGATATTCACAATCCTATCTAAGTCATATATACAATCATCAATCCATATATTCACATATAAGCACATTATCAAATCACTGAGAAGATATTCACTATCTTCACCCAATCACACAGGCAAACATGCATAACCTACTTACCTAAGAATAATCCGCTCCATAATACACGTCATTTCAAACTTGGCTTGTCGCCTCCATTTTAGAAAATCCTACATGTATCACATGAATCCTATATCTTATTTAAATATACATATATATGAGTAATTTTTATTAACATAATGGAATATAATGATTAAATTTTCAGCTTAAGGTATTACATTGTATTTTATATGATTTCATTTTTGTACTACGAGACACAGTCATAGTAAATTATATATAACTTTCAGATAATTTCAAGTATTACAACTTTGATGTTGAAAATATTTTCTAATTCAACCTTTAAACTGGGTCGTTGGCCCCACAAGTGACACTTTTTGTAGTCAATTATTTTTTAGAAGCAGTTTTAGTAATTACAATAGTGTACATAATTAATTATAGATGAAGTTATGTTAGCTATTTTTTTGTTATCTTATTAGGTAACACATATAGTAATTTAGGTAATTATATCTATATTTAAAAATAAAGAATATTCATTGTTAGACGAGTCTCAATAAAAATAATATTTTATTTTTCAAAGGTTAGTTTCAATTTATCCTTAAGGCATTTATTAAAAAAATGGAGGTAAAAAAATTATTAAGAAATTTTGGAAGGGCTAGTTGCGGCCACTTACAAGTGGCTGTGTTTAAGTGGGTGGGTGGGGGGTTAGATGTAGTCAATTTTAGGCGGTTGCGTTTGGTGGGGTTTCAGATGCAACCACTTTTAGGTAGCTATGTTTATGTGGGGGTAGACGAAGCCACTTTGAGGTGGTTGCATTTGGGCTGGGTAAAAATAGTTTTTTATTATTCAAGTATTCATATATTTAATTATTCTACATAAAATAAAATTAATCCGTTGAAATATTCATAATAGAAAATATGATAATAAATCATGAAAATAAAACACTATTGAAAAATATTAAAAAAAGAATAAGTTTCTAATTATTAAATATTTTTTTTAAGTACTTGATAATAATGTTTGAAAATAAATATGTATGTTCACACATACTTATATTCGTATAGAGCATTCTAACCATGATTTTTTTTATGTTATAAAAAAATAAAATAAACTTGCTATTTAGATTTAAATTATAAATAAAAATTATTATTTAGTTATTCAAAATTTAGAAATAACACTTTAGGGGGGCCATATGTATACTAAAAATTTTAATTCTTAAAGTACTTTATTCGTATAAAAAAAAGTATATAAATGACCTAATTTATGATTTAGTTGTGCTGAGTGAACTTATGAATAATCTAATATGTTGATACTTTGGAGCATTTAAAATTTTGTATTTAAATTTATTTTAAGAAAACAATTATGGTACTTTGTAATAAGTGAATCTTTTTTATATTGCAAATAAAAAACTCAAAGATTTAAAATAATTAAATATAGCAAAGAGAAAAATTCTTATAAAGAGATTTTATTTTATATAATTTAAAATAAAAATCTACCAAATAAATCTTATTTGATGAAAATAAAGGTAACCATGTAAATTGATTGATGACATCAATATTATTAACGTGACCAAATATAGTAGGAATATATAGGAGTTCACATATAAGAGTTAAATTAGCCATCACTTTTTTATGTGAGAATAAATTGAATAAAAAATAAAACAATGCAAAATCACCACACGCACCGCCCACACCCTATTTTCCACTTCCCTCCCAAATCCCAAGTTCCGCCCGAACTCCCCTATGCCCCAACCCCACCGAGCTCTCCCCTGCGCGAGGAAGTACCCACCGGCCAGGCACATTGTCGAACGGCAATCCCACTAGCAAGGCGCCATCTGCGAACCCACCTTGGCCTTTCTGGCAACCTTGTCCGCGACTCCAAAACCCATCTGTACTGCTCTCTCTGTCTCCGTCTCCGTTTTCTTTGGAAATCAGGCTACTGCAACTGCTGCAATCGTTGCTTGGCAAGGTAAGTTGATATTTTGGTTCGGATTTGGAAGCAATCTCTTCCAGGCATTCTTTCAATGTCCCAAAGTCAATCACTATCAAGCACTTGTCCTTCGATAGCTACATGCTTGATTTTGTTTATCATTTTTAAATTAGCAATGGATATCAAAGAGAGTTGGGTTGTCCAACAGAATTAATCATTGTTAGGTTTTTTTTCCTTTTAAGTGAAATTATTTTATTTAGGCATCTTGGATGTCGGATAAGGATTATTTAAATAAATTTTTTGACTTTAATGTTTAATTTTTTTGTGCTTTGTTATTTTATTTAGGATTTTCTTTATTAACTAGTCTACATATATGAGGTCAAAATAAAATTTATTTACATGAATGATTCAGATTTAATAGTCGGGTTTTATTTATTATGTTATTTTAAAATTTCTTTAGTAGCTGTTGAAATTAGAATTTTCTCAATTGGGATTTAAGAATTATACATATAGTTACCGAATGAAGCTTCATCTTTGGGGTTCGTCCGGTGAATCGAAGGTATTTTATGTTTTCACGGTGTGAAACCTTGCACGGATTTGAATATTTTCGACAAGTGTTTGGGATTTCCTTCGGTGATTGCTTTCCACCTTTTTACCTTTCGACTGAGACAGCGATGTTATTTTGTTGATCTCATGGTAAGTCTTAATAGCTTGTTGTAATGAACTTGTATAGACTTGTTATTTTGATGATCTCACGGTAAGCATAGACTTGTATGTCCATTGTTATTCCATCGATGTTATTTTCTTGATCTTACGGTACTCATAAACTTGTATATGCATTATTTATCCTAGTATATTTCTCCTCCATTTATATTTGAGTACTTGTAGCCTTGTTTTATGATAGTTCTAACCCATTTCATTCTTATGTGTTGTATATAGGTGATAATGGTAATGAGGGGTGGTAGAGGGCGAGGTTGCTTGGCATGACCTACTTGTCTTGTTGATGATTCAAAGGATACACAGGTAATGGCACCTCAAGGCCCAACCCCACAACCACAAGATGCTCCATTAGGCAGTGGTAGTGAACAACATCACCTTCCTTTACTTGATCAAGAACAAAATGTGTAACTGGATTCACAGGGGGCATAGGGGTCTACACCTTCATAAAGAGTTCCACCCCCAAGAGTTGGTCATTCTAGCATTGGTCATTCTAGCACCACTGCTAGTGGATCAGAAACTTAAGATTTTCATTCATCATCAGAAATAAGGGCAAGCACAAACGGTAGATCACAAAATCCTAGGTAGCATAATCAGAATAGAAACACATGTCTTTTTTACATTTCATAAATGCATTCTTAACATTTATATTGTAACTCTCACTAGGTCTATAGAAGAGGTTATGTGGTCCAGTTAAGAACACTTTTATCGATAGTGCGAAGAAAGCCATGGTTTCAATGTCCATTAAGATTGACCCTAATATTGGCAGGCTAACTGCAGCAAAAGGTCAAAGATATTTACCAAGGACCATTCGATATCTTGTGAGAGCATTGACACCCATGGTAGATAAGAAGAAATGGTCGAATGTATATGAGTCCAAGAAGTTACTTATGCTTACTGAATTGAAGGTACACATGAATACAACTTTCATTTTTAAACTCTAAGTATACATGCATATGATTGTATTACTCTCTGCTAATTGTGTTGGTTTTTATGTAGTCATACTTTGATATTAAAAAACTTGAACAAGAATCAGTACGAGTTGTTATTGACAACTACTTTAGGGATAGCTATAAGAGAGTTTGAAAGGAACTTTATGATTATTATTGTAAACTTCGGGATGAAGGTAAAGACCCAATTAACTTGCAACATTAAGGAGTAACGATTCCTAATTGGACTTTCTTATGCAGTTAATTTGAAACTACAGAATTTCAGATATATAATCATCTAACCAATCGTATGGATTCATTTTTTATGACACTCTTGTAATCATGGAGTATTTATTTTAACCTTACTTTGTTTGCTTCAATGAAGTGCAAGTCAGTAGTAAATAAGGAAAATTGAAAGAAAATGAAGTATACACATTGCATGGGACCAAAGCTATTTATGGTTGCCCTATTCGAAATGGTAAGCAGGATTGCTCAATACACATTTTTGTAACCACGATTCATTTGAGAAGCATTTACCTTTCATCAAACTCAAATATCCATTTGTTATGCAATAAGAGAATAAGTCACCTAATGATTATATTGATCGTGTTGAACTATTCAGATAAACACGAACACATAAGTCGGGTGACAACTTTATAGCTCCAGAGTCAAAGCCTGACTATGTGAATATAACTCAATATTTTTTGGCTGAATTTATCTTAAGTTTCTATTCCTGACCAACATATGCTATGATTAATAATATTTGTTTAGTTATATGCATAATAGAATGAAGGACCTTCAAGTTAGTTCTGAGTCTGCAGAATCACCCATGACAATAGATGACATATACGATTAGGTTATGGGTAAGAAATTTGGATACATTAAAGGCCTAGGACACTTACCAAAAACGATAAAGAGCCAGCTTAGTCCTATTTTTCTTTGTAGCAGATCGGCTGCCGTTGAAGAAGAGCTCAAGAGTATGAAAGAAGAGTTAACAAATGCTAGATCTGAGATTGCTACATTAAAAAATGAGACAAAGGAGATAGATCAATGCTAAGCCAACTTATGAATCTTCCTAAACCTGCATCACTAACATGTGCTTAAATGGGTTTTCCAGATGTATTGAGAGGTAACTCAACAAATTATTATCTTTAATGCACACATCACACAATTGTCATTCTATATTCTATTTGTAGAGTCTGAATATAGAGGTCCTAAATCATTAGCCCCTAGTTTGAAACTTTCAACTAATCTTTAGACTTTTGGCCATAAGGTGTATATGATTCATTGTAGTCTTGCTAACACATGAAAAGAATGAATATACATAGGTAGATCTTTTATCTTATAGATGACATCCAAATCCTTTGTGATTATATCACACTTGGGCATAAATACAAGCCAATTTGAGTTAGTAACTCTTGTATTGTCTATATACGTGTCATTTTTTGTTTCCAAAGAGATAATGATTGTGATTACATTTTTATACATTCACTCTAATTCTAACCAAACAGGTATTTTGCAACAATTTCAATATGGCTTTGATGACACATAATTATGATTACTCATTCACTAAATGTTAATTTTCTTATGCTTACTTTCATATTACATTTATAACACATGTTTATTATCTCATGAACAGGAATGCCTAATAATGAGGGGAGCCGGGACACTTAAGTGGCTATACGAAGATGATGAACTCTTAACGTGAATTAGATACTATTTTTCTTTTGTAGCTCATATTGAGAGGCCTTGAATTGTGAGTGATCTTCATTATTATGTTCATCATTGTATTTTATTTTGGTAGATGTCAGACAAAGCTGTTTACCATATTTGTCTAATTATCATATGATGATACTAATTGTTGGTTTGCACTTTATGTGATGCAGTTTAGATTTTGGTTGTTGGTGTTTATCAAATTATTATAGTGGGAACAGGTATTATAATTGCATAATTATTATAACATGAATAAGTTTCATAATTGCATAATTATTACAGTAAGAATAAATATCATAATTACATAATTATTAAAGCAGGAACATGTATTATAATTGTTGTGTTTAGGCAGATGCAGAGAAATTTCCAGTGGCTGTGTTTAGGCAGATGCAACAAATTTTTAGTGGCTACATTTAGGCATATGTAGTGAAATTTTCAGTAGTTGCGTTTAGGCAGATGCAGCAAAATTTTCAGTGGTCGTGTTTAAGCAGATGCAACAAAATTTCCAGTGGCTACATGGTGGTGCTGTCGTGGGCACCCAAATTTAGAACCTTGCTCCAATCTAATTTTCTGTAGTAGTGTGAGTAAGG
>JAYJMB010000069.1:0-18599 GCA_036873735.1 Pouteria campechiana
AACACAATTGCATAAGAATAACAAATATCTAAGTATAAAAACGTATCTTATGAGTGAATGAAATCCACTCATCAGCCTACTGCCTGGGATGACAGCCAGTTTTGCAGCCATTTACCATACCATTGACCAGGAGGCAGCAAGGTACACTTGGAAGAAAAGCCAGAGAATTGACCACAGCCACATGGCCCAGTCGCCTAGAATATCGCCTGGCGCACAGCCTATTGGCCTGGGTGCCTGCGATACCGCTTGTCGACCCCCAACGGTCGGAAATTCGAACGTTACTTCATCAAATCAACTGTAATAGACATGATTTTGAAATATCTATTTAAAGGGGAATGGAAGGACATTTCTAAAGAGTTGAAGTATTCATTTTGAAGATCCTTTTGAGCTTTAATCTTTTCATTCTCAAGAAACCAAAGGCCAAGAGCTTAAACCTTCTTTATATTCACGTAAGAGCTTTCAACTTCACAATATTCATCTAAGGCATTCATCTACAACACAAAGTAAAGATTCTCGGCATCGAAAAGAGCTACTCATATCACTTCTTCCCCAGCACTCAACAAGAAGCACATTCAAAGTGTAATACTCTCTTTCTTTTATTTGTGTATTTCTTGAGTTGGTAGATACCAACCAAGAAAAGCAGATCGATTGTTGGAGAGATTGTTTTCATAATTGATTGCTAAGTTTATGCCCCCTTGAGCTGGAATCAAGAAGAGTGTAAGGAACACTAGTTTATGCCCCCTTGAGCTAGAATCAAGAAAAGCAAGTTGATTGTTGGAGAGATTGTTCTCATAATCGATTGCTAAGTTTATGGCCCCTAGAGCTAGAATATAGAAGAGTGCAAGGAGACTTGTGTAATTCCATTATAGAGACATAGTGGAACCCAAGGCACGAAAAGGAGTGTTCTTGGAAGAGTAGAGTAGGGAAGGTTACCTGAACCACTATAAAAAAAATATTATGTCCTATTCATGTGTGATTGATTTAGTTTCTTGCATTTAACTGCTTTATTGCATATTTCATTACAACTTGCACATAAGCACAAAAAGGAGGGAAAGTAATCAAAGAAGGGTTAAGTAATAAATATTTATAAACCCAATTCACCCCTCCCCTCTTGGGTTAAGCCAAGCTTACAGGACCCAACACCTATCACCAAATATGTGGCAATTTTGCCTTCGTTTCTCAATTAGAGTCAACTTGCATAGACCAAGCGTTATAAGATGAAAATTGGATTTTAGCTATGCAAGAAAAATTGGATCAATTTAAAAGAAATGATATGTAGACTATTGTTCCAAGACCAAACCATCAATCTGATATAGGAACAAAATAGATTTTTAGGAACAAATTGGATGAATAAGGAATTGCAGTATGAAATAAGGCAAGATTAGTTGCAAAAGAGTACTGTCAAGAGGAAGGTATTGACTTTGAATAGTCATATGCCCCTATTGCAAGGATTGAAGCCATTAGAATACTTCTTGCACTTGCATCATATATGGATTTCAATTTATATCAAATGAATGTAAAGATTGTATTCTTGAATGGTTTCTGATGGTTCAAATTATAATACCTTGCAAGTGCACGATTATATAGCAGTACAATGTGTGTGAGTAAGGGTCGATCCCATAGAGAATGACAAACTGATTTAACTAAATTAAGTTACTAATTAAAATTAACTTTAAAAGGATGAATTGTTGGTTTGAAATAATAAGAATAATAAACTAAAGAAATACTCACAAATCTAGAACTATAGAATGATATAGGATAAATCTCAAGTGGCAAAGGTCTAGGGTTTAGATTTCCCCACTTAATGACTCCCCTTCCTATTTGGATATTGGATTCAATGCTTGCTTAGGTTCGTTCTTTCTACGATATAATTATTACCGTTTGGTGGGTGGGTTTAAATCAAGTGCTTTTACTCGTTCCAATTACCTATAGTGTGTAGTATAATTGAGGTGAAGACCCATTATAATCAAGAACCATGAACCAAGTAAAATGGTTGTGTGTTAGGTGTGTACCTTAACCTTCTACTCTTCTCATTCAAGGAAGCTCATGGTTGTGTGTTAGGTATGCACCTTAACCATGCATAGATAATCAAAAAAGATTTATGAAATCGGTGATTAAGCAATCACACGAATCAAAAGATTGAAATAAAACCCATGAATAAAAAATAACAAGATTCATCAGAAAGGGCTACATCATTACACTGGAAAGATAGAATTAGTTCATGAAGAAAATAAAATATACTCCCTTCATGAAGAACATCATACTGCAATTTTTCTTCTTGAATCTACTTTGCTCTTTTGAATCTCCTCTTTTTGCTCCTCTAAAAATCCTCTGATTCTCCCCTAAGAAAAACCCTAGTCCCCCTGTTAAAGGACTCCCCAAAACTACTAAAAAAAACCCCAAAAACATAGCAAAACCATATAATAAAAATAAAATTAAAAATATTAAAAACTTGCGGTTGTCATTTCGCCATTCGCCACTTCAGATTTGATCCTTTTACTGCTTCGTTTGCCTTCCATCATTGCTTTGTTGGTCCATAATTTCTTGCTTTCTCTCCTTGTCTCCAATCTTCCAATAACCTAAACACCGAATAAAAACATGTGGGATTGGCATTAAACTACTTAAAAATAGCATGGAATTAAGCCAGAAAATACAAAATATAAGTAACTGAAATTCACTCATCAAATACCCCGAAACTTAAATCCTTGCTTGTCCTCAATCAAAATTAGTAACCAGATTAAAGAAACAATTAAAATAACCTCTCTCTCAAATAATCTAACACATGCTAGACAAATTACACATGCACACATAATTCAGAATTTAGTCAAAATACTTCCAAGTAATGTTATGAAACTCATACTTCATCAATCTTGTCATGAAGTGAAAATTATGGATGTGTGTGCTATGTCACTCTTATGCTACATGCATACTTGTCAACTTACAATAATTGAACTAATGATTCTAATGATTTTCACAAGCCAAATCATAAGCTTGCTTTTCATAATCCCTCTCCACTAATGTAGATAACTCTTATTCACTTGGATCAATAGGCCTTTACTAAGCTTATAATGGGGCCTTTGGTTTGGCTAACAAAGAAAGGAAGTAAAGATCAACAAAATAAGAGACATAATAAACTTTCACAAGATTGTTCACTCTCTTAACTTTTGTTTGGATTTTCTCTATTTTTCCTTAATTTTGGGCTATATTACTATCACAACCCCAAATTTTTTTTTTAATTCCTAGGATGTGATCCCCCCATTCAAAATATAATTCTTTATTCCACTTATTTTTTTTCCTTTTGTCCTTTGTTTTCTTTTTCTATCATGGCATACTCAACTTTTCACACCCCCAAACTTATCTTCTTTTGCTTTATTCATACCTATCAACAACCATAGGCATAAAATATGTCTCTTAATAGATAACACATGGTTTTCAGGTGAAATAGGTTTGGATAATGAGGCTAAACAAGAAAATTTGAATGGTGGTTTTTAATATGCCTTGCACATGTCATTCTTTCATAAAGCTCAATGGGGACACTAGTGACATATTGTACTAGGTTAGCTTGAAAGGGTCAACTGATCAAAGAATGCCTAAATCACTTCCAAGTAAACATGTTGTCTAGGATTTCACCTTGAGGGATACTCAAACAAGTTCTAACATGCTTTTTGTAGTCAAAATAAGTCAATGAGTTCACACCATTGTTAGCTAATTTGCATACACTTTGCATGATTATGAGATCATGTGCATGAAAAATTTCCACAGTCATGAAGAAGGAAGAATTTTGTACAAGAATTAGTAGATCACAAGGAATGCCCATCCTTCTTCCTAAATTATATGCAATGGTAATCAAAAACTCAGCATGCTGGTGATTAATAAGAGAGAAATATCCTAATTACTTTCAACACATTGGCACCAAATTGCTCTTGGAAGCAAATCCTGATAGTCATAATATAAATCTCATAATAATTGACTCAACAAACTCAACTACTCCCCCAAACCTGGACCAAACATTGTCCTCAATGTGAAAATAAAATATAAGAACCAAGGACTTCCTAAAAAGTTTTGGATCACTCATCAGTAGAAGGTAACATGAGATCCACCTTCTCATTATAAAAACCCAAATCCGTCTATTGTAAATAGCAAGAATAGAATAAGAAGAATATATTAAAGTAGAAAGAATGGATTTCACTATGTAATCTTCAAGCTACAAGTGTGATGGAGAACCCAACTAATAAAGATGGCTTAAAGGAACAAAGTGTGGTGTTGTGAATGGAGATAAGGAAGGTAAGTGGTGGTGCATTTTTTTTATTTTTTTTTACACTTACCTCGGCGCCAGCGGCATCGTTCACTGCCTCCTTTTACTCTGGCTCTCTCCTCTTGCACCTTGTGATGATGTTTGGCCTTGACACTCCATAAATTTTGTTCTCCTTCTTCCAGACTTTGTTGAATCACATTGTCTTACTTCACAACTCCAGCACCGACACCATGTAATCCCCACTTTAAATCGTCACTATTTTTGCTTCCAATTCACTTGCATCAAGTCTTTTACCTATCATGAAACATAGAGGAAAAAAAATTATTCCTTCCACTTAAGAGAAATTCTAAGGATAACTTAAGAAAACTACTCTAATGTTAACCTATCCACTAAAATAGTAAATAAACTTTTCCTAATAACCAAAATTAACTAAAAGAAAAATAAAAACTCAAAAACTTGGGTTGCCTCCCAAAAAGTGCTTTATTTAATGTCTAGGTAAGATAACCTCCCTCTTTCATCGATTTTCAAGATCATAGATTCATTTAATGGCAATTGCAAACCATTTCCAACATATTGCTTCACTCGGTGCTCATTGACTTTGAAAGTGCTATCATCTTTTAGATTCTTCAGTCGATAGCTCCATATGGAAATACTTGATTGACTAAGAATGGACCAACTCAATGAGATTGTTGTTTTCCTAAAAAACAAATGCAAACGTGAGTTATAAAGTAAAACCTCCATTCCAGGCTTAATGTGCCACTTGAAAATGAATTCATCATGACATTTCTTTGTTTGATCCTTGTAAATCTTTGCATTCTCGTATGCCTCATTCCTTAGCTCTTTCAATTTGTTGAGCTACAATTTCCTCTGCTCTCCTACCTTTTGCAAATCAAAGTTTAGATTTTTGATTGCTCAATATGCTTAGTGTTCGAGCTCAATTGGTAAGTGGCATGCTTTCTCAAAAATAAGTCTATAGGGGCTCATTCCAATTGGGGTTTTGAAGGCAGTTCTATAAGCCCATAATGCATCATTTAACTTCATTGCCTAATCCTTTCTCGTAGTGTTCACTGTCCTTTCCAAAATCACCATAATTTTCCTGTTGCTAACTTCAACTTGACTTGACATTTGAGGATGATAAGGAGTTGCAACTCGATGTGTAATATTATACTCTCTAAGGAGAGCTGTATAAACCATATTATAAAAGTGAGTCCCCCTATCACTAATGATGGCCCTTGGCAAAATTTTAGCACCACATTAGCATAGTGGCATTTGCCTCAATCCATTTAGAAACATAATCCATAGCAAGCAAGATATACAGGTTACCATTAGATATGGGGAATGGTCCCACAAAATCAATCCCCCTACACCAAATAATTCAACCACTAGATTACCTGTTAGTGGCATCTCATCTCGCTTTCCGATATTCCTTGTTCGCTAACAGCTATCACACATCACACAGAAGGCATGAGCATCCTTAAAGATAGTTGGCCAATAGAAACCAGACTGAAAACTCTTTAAAGCGGTTTTCTTCCCTCCAAAATGCCCTCTATAACTGAATGTATGGCAATGTCTCAGTATACATTGCTGCTCCTCTTCTGGCACACAACGTCTGATAATTTGGTCTGGACATAGTAAAGGACTAGATCTTCCCAAAAATAATACCTTGCCATAGACATTAACTTCTTCCATCCCTGCAAATTCAACAAAGGATTAAAATATTCCCTTAACCAAGTAATTCACACTATCAGCATACCAAGGTTCACGTCCCTTTATAGAAAATAATTGTTCATCCAGAAAGATCTCATTGATGGGATGTTATCTTTGCCTTTCTCTTGATTGAAATCAGTCCCTTCCATTAACCTAGACAAGTGATCTGCCACAACATTTTCATAGCCTTTCTTGTCCTTGATTATCAGGTCAAACTCATGCAATAATAGGATACACCTAATCAACCTAGGCTTAGCATCTTTTTATGTGAGCAATTATCTCAATGCAGCATGATCAAAATAGACAATTACCTTTGAGCCAATCAAATAAGAGCGAAATTTTTCCAAAGCAAACACAATTGCAAGCAATTCTTTTTCAGTAGTAGAATAGTTCAAATGTGCTCCATTCACTACTTGCATAATGAATCACATGAGGTAATTTGTCTACTCTTTATCCTAAAATAGCTCCTACAACAAAATTTGATGCATCACACATGAGTTTAAAAGGAACGGACCAATTAGGCATTGCTAAAATTAGGGCTGATGTTAATTTTTCTTTCAAGGTATTGAAAGCAACAAGACATTCCTCATCAAAACAAAAGGTTACATCCTTAGCTAACAAGTTACAAAGTGATCTAGAAATTTTTGAGAAATCTTTTATAAAGCGTTTGTAAAATCTTGCATGCCCAAGAAAACTCCTAATTCCCTTAATTGAATTTGAGGGAGGAAGTTTGGCAATCAATTCAACTTTTGCCTTGTCCACTTTAATTCCTTTACTAGAAACAATGTGTCCCAACACAATTCCCTATTTGACTAAGAAATGACATTTCTCCTAACTCAATGTCAAATTCATCTCAATGCATCTTTTAAGTACCGATCTCAAGTTATTAAGGCAATCATCAAATGAATCTCCAAAAACAGAAAAATCATCCATAAACACCTCAATGAACCTTTCAATCATGTTACAAAAAATGGACATTATACACCTTTGAAAGGTTGCAGGGGCATTGCATAAATAGAAAGGCATCCTCCAATAGGCAAATGTTCCAAATGGGCAAGTGAAAGTAGTCTTTCTTGATTTTCTGGAGCAATAGAAACCTGATTGTAACTTGAAAAATCATCTAGAAAATAATAGTAAGCATGACCTACTAATCTTTCAAGCGTTTGATCAATGAATGGAAGAGGAAAAAGGTCCTTTCTTGTGGTTGCATTGAGCTTCCTGTAATCAATGCACATTCGCCACCTCGTAGTCATTCTCATGGGCACCAATTCATCATTGTCATTTTTAATAATAGAGAGACCAGAGTTTTTTGGCATAACATGTACCAAACTTACCCATTTGCTGTCAGAGATTGGGTAGATAATACCTGCATCCAATAGTTTGATAACCTCAGCTCTAACAACGTCCTTCATGTGTAGGTTCAATCTCCTCTGTGCATCTCTAAAAGGCTTTGCATCTTCTTCCAGAAGTATTTTATGCATTCACATAGTAGGGCTAATCCCATTGATATTAGCTAAGGTCCAACCTATAGCCTCCTTGTGCTCTCTCAACACAGTCAATAACCTACATTCCTCATCCATAGATAAGTCAGAAGTAATTATAACTGAAAAAATATTATTTTTACCAAGAAATACATATTTCAAACTCTTAGGCAATTGCTTCAAATCTAATGATGGCGGTGTGACTTTTGTATGTTCCACTTCTGGGCTGGCTTGTTTAAGCTTTTCTTGGTGTGTTTCCTCAAGTTCCACTTGCTCTGCACTGTCCAGTTTTTCCTTCAACTACATTACTTCTTTATCCTCCACCAATCCATATATAGTGAGCACCAATTCCAATTTATCATTTGCTTCTTGTTGCACAAAAGTAGATAGAACAAGTTAGTCTAAATTATCAACTTCAAAATAGCCACTAGTATCACCTGGCAGTGAAAGGGAATTGCAAATAGAAAATTCCACTGTCTCATCTAAGACAATCATTTTCAACTTTTCATTTTGTACATCAATGATTGTCTTAGTTGTAGCCATGAATGGGTATCCTAGAAGAATAAGTATGTCTTTCTCTGGGATCATTTGCTTTTCCACATCTAGCACCACAAAATTAGCTAGAATAATCAATTTATCTATCTACACAAGAATATCTTCTACAATGGCTTTAGGATATTTCACTAATCTATCTGCAAGCTGAAGAGATATTATAATGGGTTTTAATTCTCCCAAACCAAGCTATAAATAAACAGAATAAGTCATCAAATCTATGCTTGCTCCCAGATTTAGCATTGCTTTTACTCTATTTGTTCCTCCCACAGTGATTGAGATATTAAAACTACCTAGATCCTTTAATTTTAAGGGCAGATTTTTCTGCGACACTACATTGGTTGCTTCTGAAACAATTACTTTCTCATGAGGCTCATACTTACACTTCCTTGTGCTTAGTTCCTTAAAAAATTTAGCACATCATAAGGTGGTGGTGCTTTGTAGTTAACTAGTGGGTTAACTATTGGAAACATCACCTTTCTTGATTGCACATCTTCCTTTGCCTTGGTCTCTTCCTTGTCATTTCCTGCAGATACAAGTGAATTATCAGTTTCTTTGTAAACATTATTGTCACTTACCTTTCCACTTCTGAATGTAATGATTGCTTTTACTTGCTTAGGTTGACTAAGCAACTCCGCATATGTGTGGCTTTGAACAACATCTACAATTTGCCCCAACTGAGTTTTGATCATCTTCATGGATGCCTCTGTACTTTGGACTCTTGCTTTAATCTTTTGAAATTTAGTTTCTTCCTTCTAGAATTGAGTGTGGGTTACTTGGATAAAAATTTGCAATCTTTCTTCAAGAGAAGGTTTCATTAAGTAAAAAGACATTCCAAATTAAATCTGATTTAATTGCTATTTCATGAAAAATTTAGGTTACTTCTCCAACCAAGATATGGATCATCAAGTGATAGTTGGCTGTAAAAATTCATTGTGTTGGCTTGTCCTAAAGTTCCTGCAAAACTTTGCTTAGAGGGACAAGCATTATATGAGTGACCAGAAATATCACATATAGAGCATACCTTAATGGGATTTGGTTATTGTTAGTTTGTCACCATGGAGCACAACATCTTCATCTACTTGACAAGCTCAGAAATCCACACAGAAAGCTCAGTGTTAGAATTCAATTCATGCATTCTTATGGACTTACCTCTAACACTCATCTCATGTGAGTTGGCACCAAGCATCTCATTCATATCTTCCATCTATTCTTCTTCTTTGAAAATCACAACTCAACAAAAAGAAAGAAAATCAAACAAAAATAAAAATTCTAAACACATATATAACTTTGAAAATAGAAAATTTGTAACTAAACCTAATTAGAACAATTTGGAACCATTTTGTGGCAATGACGCCAAAAACTTGATGGTTCAAATTATAATACCTAGCAAGTGCATAAATGTAGAGCAGTACAGTGTGCATGAGCAAGGTTCGATCCCACAGAAAATGGCAAACTAATTTAACTAAATTAAGTTACTAAACAAAACTAATTTTAAAAACATGAATTGTTGGTTTGAAATAATAAGAATAATAAACTAAAGAAATACTCAGAAATCTAGAACTATAGAATGATATAGGATAAATCTCAAGTGGCAAAAGTCTAGGGTTCAGATTTCCCCACTTAATGACTCCCTTTGCTATTTGGATATTGGATTCAATGCTTGCTTGGGTTCATTCTTTCTATGATATGATTATTACCGTTTGGTGTGTGGGTTTAAATCAAGTACTTTCACTCATTCCAATTACCCATGGTGTGTAGTATAATTGAGTTGAAAACCCATTATGATTAATAACTATGAACCAAGTAGAATGGTTGTGCGTTAGGTGTGCACCTTAGCCTTCTACTTTTCTCTTTCAAGGAAGCTCATGGTTGTGCATTAGGTGTATGCCTTAACCATGCTTAGACAATCAGTAAGATTTATGAAACTGGTGATCAAGTAATCACACAAATCAAAAGATTGAAATAAAACCCATGAATAAAAATATAGAATTACATTAAAGAATCAATAATCCAAATAATAAGGTTCATCAAAAAGGGCTACATCTTTACACTAGAAAGATAGAATTAGTTCATGAAGAAAATAAAATATACTCCCTTCATGAAGAGCATCATACTGTAGTTTTTCTTCTTGAATCTCCTTTGCTCTTTCAAATCTCCTCTTTTTGCTCCTCTAAAAATCCTCTAATTCTCCCCTAAGAAAAACCCTAGTCCCCTTGCTAAAGGACTTCCCAAAACTACTAAAAAAATACCCCCAAAATGTAACAAAACGTATAATAAAGTAACATTAAAAATATTAAAAACTTGCATTTGACCAGCTGTTAGCACCGCTGGTCATTCCACCATTCGCAGCTTTTGCTTTGATCCTTTTGGTGCTTCATTTGCCTTCTGTCATTGCTTTATTGCTCCATAATTGTTTGCTTTCTCTCCTTGTATCCAATCTTCCAATAACCTAAACACATAATAAAAACATGTGAGATTGGCATTAAACCACTTAAAAATTGCATGGAATTAAGCCTAAAAATACAAAATATAAATAACTAAAATTCACTCATCAGTTTCATTAATGAAGAGGTATATGTGGAATAACCCCCTGGGTTTGAAGATCCTCATTATCCAAATCATGTCTTCAAACTCAAGAAAGCTCTCTATGGTTTGAAGCAGGCTTCTAGAGCTTGGTATGTGAAGTTAAGCAAATTTTTTATTGAAAAAAGGTTTTTCAAGGGGTAAGGTGGATACTACTTTCTTCATTAAGCATGCAAAGAATGACATACTAATAGTTCAAATCCCAAAGAGTCACACTTAATTGCTGTGAAGAGAATCTTTAGATACCTATTAGACACACCAAACCTTGGTTTGTGGTATCCAAAAGGTTTTGATTTTAATTTGGTTGGGTATTCAGATGTAGACTTTGCTGGATATAAAGTGGCCAGAAAGAGTACCTTAGGATCATGTTAGTTTCTAGGAAGCATGATCATTTCATGGTTCTCCAAGAAACAGACATCTGTTGCATTATCAACTGCTGAAGTAGAATATGTAACAATAGGTAATTGCTATGCTCAGATCCTACGGATGAAACAACAATTAAGTAATTTTGGCCTTAACTTCATCGATATACCCATAAGATGTGACAATACAAGTACCATAAATCTAACCAAGAATCCAGTTTTACATTCCAGAACAAAACATAAAGAAATTAGGCATCACTTTATTAGTGATCATGTTCAAAATCATAACATTTCTTTAAAATTTGTGCCAACTGAAAATCATTTAGCATACATCTTTATTAAACCTCTTTCAGAAGATAGATTTAATATGTTAAGGAGAGAACTAAGTGTTTTAGATCAAAATGCCTAACTTGCAATTAATAGAATATTTATATTATGAAATATACATTCCTTACTATTTATTCCATTGAAAATGCTCAAAAGAATAAAATAAAAAATTCACAACTTGTTGGAGCCTCTGATACCATCTTTGGAACCTCTGATAACTCACTTTGGACCCTTCGATATCCTATGTTACCTCCAAAGTAAAATATCGGAGTCACCAATGCCAAAGTCATCCGTTTTTGTTGCCTACGAAGATGACACGACTCCTTATGTGCCTATTTCGGAGCCTCCAAAGATAGACTTCCTTAGCATTCTGGAAAAACCAAAACCCTAATTAGTGAGTCCAATAATCATGAATCATTATAAAACCCTCTAAGACCTCAAAAAACCTAAAATACTCTCATTTCCTTTTAAGCATACAATATCTCCCCTCCTAAGAAACTCTCAATCTTCCCGCTCGATTCAAACTCATAAGCCTTCCATTACATCTCTATCAAGAAATCCTCACTCTCTCAAATCCTTACTTCACTCTGCTAAAATGGTAAGAACGAAAAGAACTAAATCAAGCATCAGAAGAAGGGAAAAAGAATAATCTCCATAAATGAGCATTTCTAAAAGAATAAGGCGTGAGGATGATACTCTTGAGGTAATCTTTCTCAACAAAGAAACTGCTTACTCTCAGTATCTTCAAAAGTATGGAAACAAGAAAATTGTTAGAGGAAGAATGTTTAATTTTGAAGTATTTGGAGAAAGAGAAATGAATTTAGAACTATGTGATGGATTTTGATTGCAAGGATGGACTAACTTTCTAAGCTACAAGGAAAATTGTTATCCTAGATTAGTCAAAGACCTAATCATTAACCTAAACTCAAGCACTTAAAAGTCATGGATAGGAGAAGTTGAGATAAACTTATCCATTGACAGCTTGAGAAGAGTTTTTAATCTTCCTAAAATTGAGGAAGAATAAGTAGAATGACCATCAAGCCGAGCAATCCTATTCTCAGATTTAGCAGGAGTTAAGATAGATGAAAAAGAAAACTATTTAAATACAAGTCATTTGAGTCTAAATCTCAAGTTGGCATACATAATGGTGATAAACAATGTGTATCCAAGGATAGGAGCTACACATTCCATTTAAGGGAAAGTTGCAAAGTGTTATGGGATTTGAAAAATAAGAAGAAAGTAAATCTTGCACAAATTATAGTGGATCACCTGTACTTAGTGAAATCTACAATAAGATTTCCACTTCCTTATGGGATGATCTTCACAAGGATTCTCAAAGATGCAGGAGTAATTTGTTTGGAGAAAAGAGAGAAAAGAATAAGGACTCAAACATCATTGATGAAAGAACCTTGAAAAGAATGGATTTCAAACAGACATCACAAGGATCAATGAAAAACCAAGAAGAGTAGCTCAACTAAAAAGATCCAGATTAGAAGCAAAAGAAGAAGAAGAAGAGGAAAGAACATAAAGACAAGAGACATTAGAATAGAAAACTAGAGAGACTCCAATAGAAGTAATGAGATTTGCAAGATTAGAGGTGTTAGAAGGAATTTTAAGAAAAGAGAATGAAACAGCAGCAACAACAACAACCACTCCTTCCTTTACATCCATTAGATCACCCTCTCCCATGAGACCTACTCATCAACCAACCACACCAAACGCTTCATCAATCCCTACTACTCAACCCATTCCACCATCTCTGGAAAACAAACTTGAATACATTGAAAATCTTTGTCATCTCTAGCCCTCCAACTTAACAGAATTGATCAAAAGCTACACAACTCCATGTCATCTCTCATCATAAGAGCTAATAAGATTGATCAAAGACTTGACTCTCTAATATCACTAACAGAGTCATTTAGAGGTCAAGCTTATTATCCGCACTCTCCATCTCCAACTCATTTCTCTCCAATTAGAACTCACTCACTCATCATAGTGATTTCTTCCCTCACATATTCTCCACAATCATCTCCTGCAATTCCAGAAGTTATTCAACCTTATGGTCAACCTACTAAAATTGCTTCTACCTCTCCTCCATCATAATTCCCTTCTGTCCTCCCTAATTTTCCAATCCTGCCTGAGGATTATCTTTCCAATCCTTATAGAGCTATTGTTAGACATGGAAAGTATTCTATCATAGTACCAATTCCTAAATTTTATTTTCTTCCTCTAAGATAGGAAGAATGGCTGGACTAGACTGAAAAAGATCTCCTTCTGTCAGGGGAACTAATTCCCACATGAATTGAAGAGATTCCTGCAGAATGGATGAGAGCTCCAACTCCTCCTCTTCCCACTCCTCCAAAACCAATTGATGATAATTTTAATATTCTTCTTCATATCTCAAATCCTATTAGGATGACCCATTCTGAGTATCGAAGCAAATCAGAAATAAATTTTGCATGTCCTCAGATGTTCCTCTCTCAATCTCTCATTCTCACTCCTTAGGAATTACCTTCCTCAGATCTTAACATTCTATCTAGGATTCAACTAATTCCTAATCCTCCATTGACTCCTAAAGGCCATAAAATTCAAATTCCTGATAAAGAGTCAATTCTTCAAAGATACTCTGAGAAACTTCTTCAATCACTCCCAAAATCTAGGCAACCCAAAAGTTCATTTTCATCTCCCTTAGGTCCTCATCAACTCATTCTTATAACTGAGGAAGAATTTTTGTTCTACTCTAATGCCAATCTCCAAGCCATTGCTGATCATCTTCCTCTTTTATTTCCTTAGCTCTCTGATCCATCAATACAACATATAATTAGGGAGAGCTATTCTCAACCATTCTCCTCACTTGAACCCAATCCATTCCCTTCTACCAAAACTAAAACCTTAAGAAAACCACCTACTATCCCAAAACCAAAACCATTGCCCCAAGCATCATCTTCTACCCCTTTATCCTAGCCATCATCTTCTAAACCCAAGAGAAATCCAAGAATTCCACCTCCAAAAGAACACAAAGGGCTCCTCTTTCTCTCATTACCATGTACCATCAAGAGTACACTGCAAGGATGAATGCCAACACAAGAGCCCACTTAAAAGGCACTCCCATATTCTTTACTGAGTTACTAGATCCAACCTTTCAAGAGTGTATTAATTTTATCTATGTCACTGACTATGGACCTATAGTCTACACTCATGAACCCACAACAGCAACTCCAAAAGATCCATTTTTCATTCCACCTCCTCCTCAAAAAAGAACCAAGAGTACCACTCCTAAACCTATTGATCCTCAAGATTTGGCAAAAACCCAAGAGAGGAGGGGTGAATTGGGTACTTAAAAATTATTTCTTAACCCTTTAGGATTAATCACCCTTCTAGCAATCAATCACTCAATCAAACAAATGCACAAATAAATAAGACATAGTGACTTTTATAGTGGTTCAAGTAAACACTTTACTCCACTCTTCCAAGAATACTTTTCTCTTAGTGTCTTGGGTTCCTATTCCCAATAGCAGAAATATAGTAGTGCTCCCACCACTCTTCTAGATTCTAGCTCTAGGGGGTGTATTCATAGTACTCCCAGCACTCTTCTAGATTCCAACTCTAGGGGGCATGAATAAATAGCTCTTGTCTGCACTCAGATAGTCACAACTTTTTTTTACACTAATCTCAACCACTAACTCAAGGAATTTACAAAGAATGAATATCAAAAGTTAAAGCACATGTATTTCTCAATAAGCACAACAAAAAGTTTCTAAAAATTGAATACAGAAGTAAATGATCTTCCCAAAGGTGGTTGTGAACCTTCAAAGAAAGTTGAGGAAGGTTTGAATGCAAGGCTCTTGACTCTTGAAGGATTGGAGAAGCTCAAATCAGTAAATGCTCTCAAGAGGATTTTCGAATGATTTTCTCGATAGTTTCTTGCTTCCTCCTATTCCAATAACGCTTCATTTATAGTTGCTTTGAATTCCAGTTATTAGTGGTAGGTGAGCTCCTTTAATGATGGAAGACCATTTTGATTAGCGTATTTTAAATTCTCAGACTTTTGCTTAATCCTCATCTATTGAAATGCCTGCAGCACCAACCTTGGAGAAGATTATTTTTATTTTCTTAATAAGCTCTGGTCTAGGTATTGCTGCAATGGTTGGCTTTTTCATCAATATGGAAAGGGCATTATTAATGTTGAGCAAAGACCAATGATTCATCCTAACCGTTGTTCATCTTTTACTTATGACAGACAAATTATCTGTCCAGCTGTTCATAAGACAAGGTTCCTTCGTCTTCTAGTTTATCTTTCATAAGTAGTAGATAAATCATCCTTTTTAGTGCTAGTAGACAAGTCATCCTTTCCAGTTCTTTGTCTTGTGGTTTGTCTATCGAACTATAGAAACACGGATGACTTGTTTCTTCAGTGCTTCTTTTATTGAGTTATTTGTTGTAAGTAATAGACAAAATGTTGGAGCGCAGATGGATTTCCTTCATTGCTTCGTCTGATGGGTTGTCTATTAAAAGTGGTAGACCAAGCATTGAGGTGCAGATGAATTCTCTTCTTGGCTTTGTTTGTTAGCTTATTTGTTGTAGATAGTAGATGAGCTTAGTTGAACAGACAGATGCCATTGCTTGAACAGATGAACCTTTTCACTCTACCATAGGACCTTCACTTCTCTGCTTTGTCTATTCACAATAGATGGTCATTGGTTCACAAAATCTTTGCTCTGTCATACTGCCCTTCACTTCTTCATTGGAAGATTTTTACTTCTCCATTTTGTCTATTATCAACAGACGACCATTAGCTTAACCGTGGCTTTCCTATGATAGACGAAGTCTATAGTGTTTACACTGCTTTGCATTCAGCAGATATAACTTTTCAATTCGATAGATGAATGAAAAAGCTAAGTGCTTTGTCTATAACAATACTTTGTCTTTTACTTCTTTACATGCCCAAGCCTTGGCACCATGGAATATATTTTTTGTATACTAAAATCTTGGTAATAACTGTTAGTACATAATCTTTAATCAAGTTTTGTTTATCATTGAAACCATGCATTTATACCAACAAACCATCTAAGTCCTCTCCTACACCATCACCCTTTCAACCCAAGTCTCCTCTTCCCCCTCACAAAGAATTCTTTTGTAAAAGCTATAAGAGAAAATCCAAACCATTTCACTGATTTTGCTGCATCTGCACTTCTTTTTCTTTCTTTAAATATCTCTGACTGATATCTCTCTGATGTATGCTATTTTTTATGTATTATCTTGCAATTTGTACTTTCTAAGAGCAATCCCTTATATCTGTCATTTTGATAACTTTCTATAATCTTTTTCATAACAAGATATGTAAATTCCTTTTATTTCTTTCCATCTTTTTGATTATGACAAAAAGGAGGAGAAAATGTAGTGAAATGTATGAAAGGTAGCGCACCCATTCAGGGGGAGTTGCACCAAGTCAATAGAAATTCATTGTATATCAAAAATACATCTAGTCGATTATTCTTTTTTAATTACATAATTTTGAAAGGTATATCACTCAATATTTTTTCATCATCAAAAAGGGCAAGAATGTAGAACATACACTCTTATTTAACTTAATTTTGATGATGAACATTCTTAACCAATCATGTTTTAATGATGAACAAAGACGTGAGTGAAACATCAAGGTACTAACAATTTTTTCTCAAGTATTTGTAGAAATATTTTCAAACTAATCTATAAGAATAAATTTCATGAAGCTTAAAGGAAGAAACCAAGTAAATATTCAAGAGAACTAAGCATATAACTCAAAAATATGCTTAAGAGAATAAAACAGAAACTCAGAATCATTAAGGGAACTTCAGAGTCAACTTTGGATTTACAATTTTATCCCTTCGGAGTTGTTGAAGCACTTTAGACACAAAAGGATATCCCTTTGAAACCACAAGTTTAATAACTTTGGAGTTAGCAAAGTTATTTTGGAGTCAGCTTCAGAATCACAAGATCATGAGCTTCAGATTCAGTAAAACTATTTGAAGCTAGCAAAAGTCCTTCGGAGCTAGTAGAGCTCTTTAGAACAACAAGTTTAATAACTTCAGATTAAGTAGAATTGCTTCAGAGTAAAGTCAGATTCTCTGAAAGTCGATAAGACTCTTCGAAATCATAAAGCAAGTGATTCAGAGTCGACAAGCACTTCAGATTCATTCCTTGTGTGACTGCTTCAGAGCCATAATATGAACACTTCGAAGAATCTTCAGAATTAGAATGTATTGGATCTGACCTAAGTTACTGCATATGCATTGCTTTAGAAGCACTAAAACTTAGCATCAGAGCATCTGAAAGATTGGCAAGATCAGTTGTGTGAGAGGTATCCAAAATGTAGTTTCGGAGGATTTGATATTATAATATCAAAGACTTCAAAAATACGTAAATCAGCTCAATGGTCATAAATTCAAACATTCTCTTGCATTAAATGATCCTCAGCTACTACAAAAAAAGTTAGAATTTTTAATATAAAAAGAGTTAAGTGAAAATGAAGAAATTAAGAAGATCATTTTAAGAAACAAAGAGAAAAGAGCATTTACTAAGACTTGAAGAGTTTTTCTTCCATAAGTTCAACTCCACTACGTCTCAATCCAAGAAGCATTCAAAGTCATTTATTCAACCACTTTTGGAGATTGAATCTTACTATTTTATTGCTATATTTATTGCTTCTACACTTCATACAAAATTAGCCTGCTAGAGGCATCAATATTTATACATATTCATTTATTTTTGCACATTTCTGCAAGTCAAGGACTAACCTCTGAGTATTGTAAGCAAGTAAGATACTTGCATAGAATTTGTTAAAGTTAGTTGGTGAGCTTGGAAACTAGAATGTGTATCTATTTGATGAGAAGAGTATTGATCAAAGAAGGTGTTAGTGGAACCTGAGTTTAGCAGAAAAGGCTAACTTAGAGAAGTGCAGTAGGAACCCAAGTGAAGGGCCGAACCAACATAAACATTTCTATCTAAGTACATTGTGCTATTACTTTCTTTCTCATATTTGCACTACAAATCATATCTGGTCAAAAATTTTAAATACTCAATTCACCCCCCCTCCTCTGGAGTCACCATCTTAACGGGACTAACACAATGTGTATAAAGTTAATTGGTGAGCTTATAAAATTAACTGGTGATTAGCAAAACCTAAGTGTAGCAAGTGAGGATGAATCAGAGACATGAGTAGGTACCGTGTTATGGGCCAAACCTTTATAAAAATACCTACGTGCTTATGCTACGTGATTGATTCTTTATTACTTTTGGCAATTTGATTTTATAGTTGGAAAATATTTTAAAAGCTCAATTACCCACCCC
>JAYJMB010000070.1:0-18598 GCA_036873735.1 Pouteria campechiana
CCCGTGTGAGCGGGACAAAACCGTGCGGCCTGTGGCCAAAGCGGACAATCGTGCACCTGTAGCCCCGGGTTGTTACAATCAGAGAAAAGATCCACTAGCTTATAAGAAAGAAAATATAAATGCTCAAATGAAAAAGAATAGCATCAAAACTTTAAAGAATAGTGTGTGAAACAACTTCCTAATATCTCAAAGCACTGCCAAAGTAATTCAAAGAAGTGCCTAAGCTCAGATAGAAATAAGGCTTTAAAATGAAGAAAATAATCTAAGTTCTGGACTTAAGCAAAGAGTCAGACACCGAAGAAGCAAGTTTGGACACTGCATGACTAATCTCAAACATAGAATCAGGTTTGGACATTGCTAAACAAGAAGCCAAGATGCTAAAAATTCAAAGCCAATTTGGACATTGCAAAGTCAAATTCAGACACTGCAGAACCAAATTAGGACATTGCAGAGTGCAAACTTGGACACAGTTGAAGAGTTAAAAGAGAAACCAAGTGTATAATAGGAGCATCCATTATGTAACTTAGGAGCATCCATTAACTTAATGCATTATATAAATTTTCCAGAAACTCAGACTTGGGGAGGTGAAGCCTACGACCAGCACACTACAGCTAGCTAATAGGTCTTTAACCTATCCCAAGGGAGTTATTGAAGATGTGTTGGTGATCTTCAAGTAGATTTGGTTGTATTGGACATAGAGGAAGATCATGAAGTGCTCTTGATTTTGGGAGGACCATTTTTAGCTACAAGAAGGGTACTGATCGATGTCCAGAAAAGAGAGCTAACATTAATGATAAATGACGAGCAAGTAAAGTTTAACATATATTGTTCTATGAATTTTCCTCTTGAGAATGACACATGTAATAGGATAGAGGTCTTAAATGAGTGCATTGATTTTGTATTTACTAATGAAAGTGTTCAAGACCCACTAGAAAATTGCATTCTGAATTCTATGAATGAAGGCATAATAGGTCCAAAGGAAGTGATCGAACATGTCATGGCATTGGAGACACCAACAAAGGAGAAAATCAACATGAAGGTGGAAGCACTAGAAGAGAATGTAGTGGTAGAGGAAAGGAAAACTATGGTAGAATTGAAGCAATTGTTAGAGCACCTTAGGTATGCATTTTTAGACAGTAACTCATCCTTTCCTAAGAGTGTTGAGGGAGCATAAATCAACCATTTCATGGTTGATTGATGATATCAAAGGCATCAGTCCAGCAATCTGTATCCATAAGATATTGATGGAGGACTTGTACAGGCCATCCATAGATCATCAATGATGACTCAGCCCTACGATGAAAAAGGTAGTACATGCTGAAGTGTTGAAACTACTTAAAACAAATATTATCTATGCAATTTCTACAAGTGAGTGGGTGATCCGCAATGAAAACAATGAACTAATGCCCCCCAGAATAGTCACTAGGTAGTGAGTATGTACTGATTATAGGAAATTAAACAAAGACACTAGAAAGGATCATTTTCCCCTACCTTTCATTGACCAAATGTTGGATCATTTGGCTAGGTATGACTATTAGTGTTTTCTTGATAGATACTCAGGCTACAATCAGATTGTGATAGCCCCAGAGGACCAAGAGAAAATGAGTTTTACTTGCCCATATGGCACATTTGCGTATAGGAGGATGCCCTTTGGCTTATTAATGCTCCCGCCACTTTCCAATGATGCATGGTGGTGATTTTTCGTGGTATGGTGGAGAAATCATAGAAGTATATATGGATGACTTTTCTATTTTTGGTCTTACTTTCAATCAGTGCCTATATAACTTATCTCCTATTTTATAGAGATGTGGAGGGACTAACCTAGTTTTGAATTGGGAAAAATGTCATTTTATGGTTAGAGAAGGCATTGTGTTGGGTCACAAAATCTCAACTCATGGATTAGAAGTAGACTGAGTGAAAATCATCACCATCGAACAACTCCCACCTCCAACTAATGTGAAGGAAGTTAGGAGTTTCCTGGGCCATGCAGGCTTTTACAGGTGATTTATAAAGGATTTCTAAAGAATTTAAAACCTTTATGTAACCTCTTGGAAAAAGATATGCCATTTAACTTTGGTGAAAATTGTTTGCAAGCCTTTAGGACATTGAAGGAGAAGCTAATCTTAGCTTTGATTTCGGTAATGCCTTAATGGACCAACCTTTTGGCATAATGTCTGATGCAAGTGACACTATAATGGGATCTGTTCTTAGGCAGAAGCAGGACAATATCATTAGAGCCATCTACTACACAAGTCAAACATTAGATGAAGCACAGAGGAATTAACCACGACTGAGAAGAAGATGTTAGCTGTGGTGTTTTCACTAGAGACGTTTAGAGCATACATCATGGGGTCAAAGGTCATAGTGCACACTAACCATGCAGCTATTCAGTATATGTTCACAAAGAAGGATGCGAAGTCTAATACTATGTATTCTATTATTGCAAGAGTTCGACCTGAAGATACAAGATAATAAAGGGAGAGAGAACATAGTCGCTGACCATCTTTCCAAACTGGACCATTCAGGAGATGAAGGGTTTATTTAGGAGAAATTTCCAAATGAGCAACTTTATGCATTAAGTAGGAAGTGTCCATGGTTTGCAAATTTTGTAAACTAAATTGTATGCGAGATATTTTGGAAAGCTATCATTCATCTCCATATGGACGCCATCATAGTGCCAATAAGACAGCTAAAAAAGTGCTTCAATTAGGCTTTTGTATATAGGTTGTATAAGCTATGAATTGATTAAATTTAAAGCTTAATGGAGTTGTTTATAAGTTAATTTAAGTGATAATCATGTATATGTGAAGTAAATATTATAATAAATGAAGATTTTAATGATGCTCTATAGAAAAAACCCTAAATTAAGTAATGTTAATTACAAGTTTAATGTATTACTTCCATGAGGGAAGTAATAGTCTGCAATTGGCTATGACTAAGGCATTAAGATGATTTAAAATACATGATTAGGAAGTATAATTTATTGAATTTATATGTTTAATTTTGTGAAAGAATTGGATGGTGGCCAATGTGATGTATATAGAACTATTACATGGAATAGAAAGCTTGGAAATAGCAATGGAATTCAAGTACTATAAGATAATTCTTCATGTGAAGTAAGTAGGCTCCCCTTCTTATTTGTTTATATTGTTAAATGAGGATATGTAATATCCCAGTTGGTTTAATTCTAGGCATGTATGAATTGGATGGGGATATTGGATATCCCATGTTTGGTTAAAGATCGATATCCATCTGATTTCCTTTGTGAATGAATTTGGGATAATAATTATCCCTTGAAGTGGATTATTTGATGTTTTGTTTATAGTAGGATATGTAATTTGATGAGAATAGAGAATAATCCCTATCTTAGTTGAGAAATGAATATGATTCATGATATGATTAGGATTTATGTTAAATAATTGATTGTATTGAGAACATGTTGGATGAGATCAATAGAATCATCGAGTATCTTTGAAACGTTGATCGTGATGATAAATGTTTGGATATTGGGATGTTAAGCATGATTATACATGTTCTGAATGAAACAAGTTATTTTATGGATTATTGATTCTTATTTTCTATAGTACTTGCCTACTTACTGAGTTGCCCGAACTTATGCCTTCTTATTCTATTTTTTTAGCTGACAAGTAAAGAATTTCAACTATGGGTTGGAACTAAGAAGTAGGATTTAAAGATGTCTCTTATGGTAGGTTTGATTTGGGATTGTAATCCCCTTTGTATAATTGAAATGCATAATATAATTGTATGACTATAATTTAAAGAAGTCAATTGATGTATAAAGTAGTGTAAAGGCATGTCTTAGTGTTTTATTTATCATATTGTGAATGGAGTTGATAATTAGAAAGATATGTAGGTTGTCATCATGATTTCCCTAGATCTTGGGCTGTGTGATTGTGGGTGTATATTTTAGAAGTTATATTAATGTGTTATTTTATCTGATAGATACTTGTATAGGTGAAATTGTCATAATTCAGGTGAAATCAATATATTATGTGAGGTGGTGAATGATTGTACAGGTTTGGGCAGCCCCATTTTCAGGGGAGGTTTTGCCTGATTTTCTGTAAAAATTAATGTAATTTGGAAATTGGGTCTCAAACACTCCACCCTAAAAGCGGGAAAATCCTAGTGAAATATCATGCAAAAATAATAGGTCGTGCCTTGGAAAGCGGGGGCGTGACAAACAAGTACCAATTTACTCTAACTTTGAATTTTGTTTGAAGAATCAAAATGTGGTAAAAATATGGAAAAAGAAAAGAGATCTAAACTACTAGAATTTGGTAATGATGTAAAATCTGGATAGATAAAGAAAGCAAATTTTGAGACATCTAGGGTTTCACATGTTCAGCAGATTAATCCTATCTAGTTTCATCTATTTTAAGCAATCAATGTTTATTCCTATGTTGATAAAGAATCTCTCTTGTTTAATTATTATTCTTTTTGAAGTAATAATAACCTATCTCAGTTATCAAATTTTCTACATCTCTATGAAAATACTTAATTAACCAAGATGCATTAAGATCAAGAAACTCATAATATTACATAAGCCTCATGGATATCTCCATCATCATGACAATCTTATGGTGATTAATCATGGTCTAATTCGATTATTTCTTCTTAGCCTCAAATCAAATCACAAATCATGTTAAAAGAACTAGAATTCTTTCACATCCATTAAAATCAGATTAAACACTCAACCAGATGATGAACAAGCAAAGTATTGCATTAAACTAGATGAAACCAAATAATCATAATCCGACTACATAATACCCATGGAACAAAGTGTTTAGCTCATAATGTAATTAAAGGAAATTGATGAATGAATTTCATTAACTTATATTACACATGCTTAAGTTTAGTTATTTGCAAATCCTTATTTCTTTTAGATGAATTTCATACTTATTTATTAGATTTTCTAGGTGTTTTGAAGATGGAAAAGAAGAAAAAATGGAAGGAAAAGATGAGGCCCAAAGGATGGAAAAGAAGATAGATGAAAAGGAGCTAAAATTCAAACTGCGAAGGAGACAGCAAGCTAATGCTGCCAGGGCCAGGACCCATGGCCACCACCACAGCCCGGACAACAAGCCGATGCCAACGGTGGCCCATAATTTTTGCAGATTTTTTGCATTGCGTAGATGGGGATTTTTAAGGAGAAAGTTAGGGTTTTAGGGGATTCTTCTCACTTCCATTTTGGAGAGTTCTTTCTAAGGTTTTGGAGGCCAACTTCTTGTAGTTTTCTTGTGGAGAAGAAGGAGAGATTGCAAGTAAGAAAGAAGAAGGAGAGAAGATGTTCTTCATTATGATCATCCTGTCTAAGTGAGTTGTTTTGGTTTTTCTTATGAACTAGTTCTCTTTTTCTAGGGTGAAGATGTAACCCTTTTTGATACTCTATGTTATGGATTGTTGGTTATTAATGCTATATGATCTTGTTTCATTCATGATGTAGTTTGCAATGATTTAACTTATTTTATTGCTTGATCATCAATGTTATTAGTTAAATTAATTATCAAAGCATGGTTAAGGTAGACACCATATGCTAAACCATGAGCTCCCTTGAATGAGAAAGATAGATAGTTAAGGTAGACACCATATGCTAAACCATACTATTTTGGGTCTTATGTTCTTGAGCTTAATGGGTTTTCACCTCAATTATGCTACACACCATAGGTAATTGGAACGAGTGAAAACACTTGATTTAAACTTGCACACCTAATGATAATAATCTTACAGTTAAAAGAATGAACCTAAGTAAGGCATTGAATCCAAAATTCCATTAAATAAGGGGTATCTTTTAGTGGTAAAATTGGATCTCTAGACTTTTGCATCTTGCAAATCTTCCTGCATTATTTTTAGTCATTGATTTACTTGCATTCCATTAAACTTCTAAATTTTGAAATTATACCAATCATTATTCCATGTTTATTTAGTTATCAATAAATTCTTTTCAAGGTTAGGATAGTTCGGTAACTAAAATTAATTAAGTTGGTTTGATCTTCTCTATGAGATCGACCCTTGCATTGCTCACTATCATGCTATACATTCATACACTTGCAAGGAATTATAATTTAAACCATTAGAAATCATATACATTGTCTTAAACATGATTAATAAACAAAAATGACTGAAAAAGAACAAGAAAAGATCAAACAGAAATCTTCTCCTCATAGTGCTCTATCCCTTTCTGCTCTCTTCTTAGTTCTTCTTCTTTGTAAGAGAAATCACCCTTCAAATGTCTGTGTTGTAGCCTCTTTCTCTGTTTCCCCTCTTCTCACTTTTGCAAAAGACCCTTAGGACGTATTTCTTATCCTTTTTATACTCCATTCCTTAGGGTTTTGCCTTTTTGCATCATTTCTGGCAATTTGCAAAAAATCCATAGGTATGTTGCATGTTTGAGTGCTGTGGCACTCAACTCGTGGGACTAAGTTACTATTTTGCCTCATTTCCATTTGAGTGCTACGACATTAAATTTTAGTGTTGTGACACTGAGTTGTTGTATGATGATTTGGATGCCCTCTTGGTTGCTTGCTCTCACTTTTCCATACTTCATTGCATCCTTTCCTTTTCCTCCCTAATTCTCTCTTCTCTTCTTCATTCTCATTGTTCTCACTTGTCTACAAAAAACACAAACAAAAATACCATAAATGAACTAAAAACAACTCAAGAACTAACTAAAATTAGGTCAAAATATATGATATAAGCGAATGAAATTCACTTATCAGTAATTCTTATCTTCCTATAGATTGGAGATTCATGCATGATCATCTTGAAAACCAAGTAATTAGTGATGTGTATGATAGAGTTAGAACTAGATCATCTTATCACTAAATATATGGTAATTTTGCCTTCATTTCTCAAATAAAGCCAACTTGCATAGACCATACGTTAGAAAATTAGAATTGGATTTTAGTTATGCAAGAAGAATTGGACCAATTTAAAAGAAATGACATGTGGACTTTAGTTCCAAGACCAAAACATCAATCTGTTATAGGAACCAAATGGGTCTTTAGGAACAAACTTGATGAATCTAGTTTAGTAGTGAGGAATAATGCAAGATTAGTAGCAAAGGGATATTGTTAAGAAGAAGGGATAGACTTTGATAAATCATACGCCCCTATTGCTAGGATAGAAGCCATGAGAATGTTGTTGGCATTTTCATTTTATGAATTTTAAACTCCACTAGATGGATGTCAAATATGCATTTTGAATGGTTTCATTAAGGAAGAGGTTTATGTGGAAGAACCCTATGGGTTTGAAGATCCTCATGATCCCAACCATGTCTTCAAACTTAAGAAAGCTCTATATGGATTAAAGCAGGCTCTTAGAACAAGGTATGAGAGGCTAAGTAGATTTTTGATTGAGAAGGGATTCTCAAGGAGTAAAGTAGATACCACACTCTTCATTAAGCATGTTATAAATAATATTCTTATTATGCAAATATATGTTAATGACATTGTATTTGGAGCTACTAATGAAATCTTTGTCAAGAGTTTTCTAAGTTGATGTAGGGAGAATTTGAAATGAGTTTGATGGGAGAATTGAACTTTATTTTGGGACTGCAAGTGAAATAGACACAAGAAGGGATCTCCATCCACCAAACTAAATACATAAAGAAACTATTGAGAAAATTCAATCTTGAAGATGAAAGAAGATATGGAACTCCAATGAGCACTTCCATCAAATTGGACAAGGACGAATAAAGGTAAATCTACTCTATTGTATCTTACTACTAGTAATTCAGATATTATATTTGGAGTATGTATATGTGCTAGATTATAGTCAGATCCTAGAGAATCATGTCTTATTACTATTAAAAGAATCTTTAAATACCTCTTAAACGCTCCAAACCTTAGTTTATGGTATCCAAAAGGTTAAGATTTTGAGTTAGTTGGGTACTCCGATGCTTATTTCATTGGTTATAGAGTAGATAGGAAGATTACCTCAAGAACATGTCAGTTTCTTGGAAGCATGATCATATCATGGTTTTCCAAGAAGCAAACATCTATTACACTGTCAACTACTGAGGTTGAATATGTTGCAGTTGGAAGTTGTTGTACATAGATTCTCTAGATGAAACAGCAGGTGGGTGACTATAGTTTGAAATTTGTTAATACACCCATTTAATGTGACAATACCAGTGCTATAAATCTGACCAAAAATCTTTTTATGCATTTTAGATCTAAGCATATAGAAATCAGGCACCTTTTCATTAAAGATCATGTCCAGAATCACAATATCCATTTAGAATTTGTACCAACTAGAAAAATAGTTAGAAGACATTCTTGTTAGTTTCCAAAGTATAGCTTAATGTAAGAGGGGAGGAGTGAATTGGGTATATGAAAATTTATTACTTAATCCCTATTAAACCATTTTTCTCTTTTCGTGCTTTTGTGTGGTGTGTTTTAAAGTGAATCATAAAATTGTAAGTGTATGAAGGATAAAGTAAGTAAGCAAACACAAATATCAAGTTTGTTCTATATTAGATGAGTCAAACTCAATTTTAGCACTTGGAAGAAGGTATGAAAATGTATAGATGGTATATTTATGTGATATGTCTTGTTGCAAGCAATGATGAATCCTTGTTGTGGCATAGAAGATTAGGACATGTCAACAAAGATATGATTGAAAATATGTGCAATAAAGACCTTATTGTTGGTTTACCAAAGCTGAAATTTGACAAAAATGAGTTATGTGATGCATGCTTAAAAGGAAAGCAAGTAAAAGGATCTTTCAAACATTTAAAAAAAAGTATAAACAACTATGTCACTTCAACTACTACACTTGGATCTTGTTGGACCAACAAGAACCAGGTTCTTTGAGGGAACCTTATGCATATGTCATTGTAGATGACTTTTCAAAATTTACCTAGATAATGTTTCTTGCATCAAAAGATGAGTTTTTTTCATTCTTTTAAATCTTTATCAAATGTGTGCAAAATGAATGAAGCTCTCATGTAATTGCCATAAGGAATGATCATGGTGGAGAATTTGAAAATCAAAAGTTCACTACTTTTTGTTAAAATAATGGTACACTACATTTTTTTCACAAAGAATATCCCAACAAAATGAAGTGGTTAAGAGGAAAAATAGGTCCTTGCAAAAGATGGTAAGGACAATGTTCAATGAATATAATTTTTCCTAATATTTTTGGGTTGAAGCAATGAACACTGCATGTTACATCATAAATAGAATATATGTTAGACGAATAGTCAACAAAACTCTAATTGAAATGTATTATGGCGGGAGCCAAACATCTCACATTTCTATACTTTTGGTTGTAAATGTTTCATTCTTAACAATGGAAAGGAAAACCTTGGTAAATTTCATAGTAAGTCTGAAATAGGTATTTTCCTTAGATATTTCATTATTAGAAAGGCATTTAGAGTCTACAACCTAAGAAATAAGATTGTTGAGGAGTCTGCCCACATAAAATTCGATGAAAGTGCTAACCCTTCAGGGAGAGTTAGTGATTTTGATGATGAGACAATTGAACTCACAATATCTGTGGAGAAGCTGATACTACGAGATAAAGAAAAAGAAACTCCACAATCAGAGACACAGTTAGATGAAGCAGAAAAGCAATTTGAATCATCCACTAATGAGGTAAATGATGAAGGGCAACAATTCTCTTCCTAGAGATTGAAGATTCATGCATGCTCATCATGAAAACCAAATAATAATTTGTGATATATATGGTAGAGTTAGAACTAGATCTTTATATTACCAAGTATGTGGTAATTTTTCCTTCATTTCTGAACTAGAGCCAATATGCATAGAATAACCTTAAAAGATGAATCATAGCTATGCAAGAAGAGTTGGACCAATTCAAAAGAAATACTGTATGGACACTCGTTCTAAAGCCAAACCATCATAGAATAGTAGTAAGAAATAAGGCAAGGTTGGTAGCAAGAGGATACTATCAAGAAGAAGAAATTTACTTTGAAGAGTCATATGCCCCTGTTGCTAGTATAAAAGCCATTTGAATGTTGTTAGCTTTTGCATGTTTTATGGATTTTAAGTTGTATCAGATGGATATTAAAAGTGCATTCTTAAATTAAGAGGTATACATTTAACAACCCCCTGGGTTTGAAGATCCTCATGATCCAAACTATGTTTTCAAACTCAAGAATGCCCTCTATGGTCTTAAACAAGCTTCTAGAGCATGGTATGAGAGGCTAAGTAAGTTTTTAATTGATAAAGGTTTCACTAGAAGTAAAGTAGATACCACACTCTTCATTAAGCATACATGAAAGATATTTTAATTGTACAAATATATTTTGATGATATTATATTTGGTGTTGTAAATAATAGATTATGTCAAGAATTTTCTAATGTCATGCAGGGAGAATTCGAAATGAGCTTAATGGGAGAATTGAACTTCTTTTTGAGATTACAAATCAATCAAACGAAAGAAGGGATATTCATCCACCAAGCTAAGTACACCAAAGAACTCCTGAAGAAGTTCAAATTAGAAGATGGGAAACCTTTGAAACTCCAATGAGTACATTTATCAAGATGGAAAAAGATGAAAAAGGTAAATCCATCTGCCAAAAACTTTATAGAGGCATGATAATATCATTATTGTATTTAACTACTAACAGACCTAATGTCATGTTTACTATTTGCATGTGTGTTAGATTTCAATCAAATCCTAAAGAATCAAATCTTATAGTTGTTAAAAGAATCTTTAGATACCCTTTAGATACACAAAACTTTGGTTTATGGTATTAAAATGGTTCAAACTTTGAATTAGTAAGGTACTCAGATGTAGATTTTGCTAGTTATAAAGTAAATAGAAAGAGTACCTCGTATTGTGAATGCTCCAACTTGCTACACACAAGTGATAATCCTTATTTTGATTATTAACAAAATCGTAATAGAATACACATAAAAAATATCAAGGCTCATTGAAAAATCAAAGTGTAGCAAGTGAATGCAAGTCGTAGCCGAAGAGTGTAGTTGCCCACGCGCACATCACTTGAGCCATAACCAAATGGCAGCAGCCTGCAACAACTGCCTGTGGTTTTCCAAAAAGACATGAACTCCCTAGAAAAAGCCAGCCGATATCACAACCGCCTGTCCATACCGCCTATGAATGCAACTAAAGTCAAAGACACCATCACCTAACCACCTATCACATGAATGAAGAGATTACCTGGCAAACCCATGCCAACTATGGATACTGCCTGGAGCGCAACCGAATATGGAAGCTACCTATGATCCACCTGCTAATAGATAGTAACATGGGTTTTTGAGAAAAACTAAGATATAATCACAACCGAAACTATAGCCACCTAGCCATATCGCCCATTGACCATAACCGATTACCACAAATGCATGCCAATTGAAATGGTCAAAAAATTCAAATGTTGAAGTACATTAAATGCACCCAACTTCTTCAAATGGTTAAGCTTTTAGAACACCTATAAAAGGAGTAATGTCGAGATGTTCAAGAGTGATTCTTGAGCTTTAATCTTCATATAACTTTGTAACTCAAAACCAAGGCATCCAACCTTCATTTATTCTCATTCAAAGCTTTCACCAATAAAACAAAGGGATGATTCTCCACATTGAAGTGAGCTTTCAAGGATCATAAAGACCTCCCCTACACTCTCAAAAAAACATGGTCATAAATTATAACTTCTTTCTTTATCATATTTGTTTTTGTGTATCCCTTGAGTTGGTATTGGAGACCAAACTCAATAAGAACAAGGGTGATTGTTGGAGTGAGTATCACAATCAACTTTTTCATTTTTATTACACACCCCAGAAATGGAATCTAGAAGAGTGCAAGAGATACTAAGTGATTATGCCTCCTAGAAAGAGCTGAAATCTAGAAGAGTACAAGAGGCACTAAGTGTATGCCCCTTAAAGCTGGAATCTAGAAGAGCGCAAGAGACACTAAGGTTTATACCCCCTAGAGCTAAAATCTTAAAAAGTGCAGTGACACTAGTTTGTATTCCTATTAAAGATAGTGGAATCAAAGACAAAGGGCTATGTGCTTAGAAGAGTAGAGTAGGGAGGTTGTCCCAAACCAATATATATCATGCCTGCTATCTGTGATTGCTTATATTTCTTGCATTATTTGATTATTTCCATTTACTTGCAAATACTTTCAAAAGAAGATTTTAAACTTATAGGGATTTCAATTAAGAAATTTTATAATTCCAATTCAACCCTCCCCTCTTAGTTTAAGCCTTGCCAAAGGGACCAACAAGTGGTATCAAAGCAAGCTACACAAATATTTGTAGAGATTCCAAATGGCTAACCCATTTTCTTAATCTTACATATTTGTCAAAGGGCAATAATTCACCTATCTACCCTTGTTCTATGGAATCGACTTCAGGTATTGGAAGTTGAGGATGAAGCAATACATAATGGCTAATGACATGGACTCTTGGAACGTCATTGAAGTGGGAGTAACCATCCCTAAATCAGGCATAAGATCATGGACAAAACAAGATGCAACAAATGTTCAAAATAATGCTAAGGTAATGAACTCTCTATTTTGTGAATTATCTTCTACTGAATTTGATAGAGTCTCATCCTACACTACCACCAAGGAAATATGGGATAAACTTATCTCCATCTTTAAGGGTTCCACACAAGTGAAAGGAACTGAGCGAAATATTCTTATAGGAGAATTAGAAAATTTTAGAATGATAGAGGATGAAAATATATCTGAGATGTTTACTAGATTTTCAGAAATCACTAATACCCTCAAGGGCCCAAAGAAAGAAACTTCAAATTTTGAACGAGTAATGAAGATTCTTTAAGCACTCCCTAAATCATGAAACCAAAAGATTAAAGCTATCAAAGAAGCAAAGGATTTAAATAAGCTCAAGGTTGAGGATTTGATTAGCTCACTTATGTCACATGAGCTAGTCAAAAATAAGAGAGAAGAACTTCAAGATAAAAGTTGGCCATTATATTGAAAGCAACAATGGATAGCTACAGCGAGTCAACCTCATAAACCAAAGACATGTTGTGTTACTCACTAGAAGTTTCAAAATATTTGTTAAGAGAGGCAAACACTCAAAAATACAGTCAAAAGTAGATGACAAAGAGAAAATAGAAAGAAGGAACTAACTCAATGCTACAAATGTGGAGGCATTGGACACTTGTGATTTGATTGTCCAAATGAACAATGGGAAGACCACAAAAAGGGAAAGGGTATGAAAAATTGACATTCCATAATTCATCCAACAAGAAAGCATATGTCTCATACATAAATGAGGATGAATCATCCAACATAAATTCAAGTGAAGAAGAAAAGAAAGATTTTGGTAGTGTGGCAAGGATCTGTTGAATAGCATAAATTGAGAATGAATTCTACATAAATAGCAATAGAAAATCAACATGAAAAGATGAACAAAGACATGGAAATTTAGGTGAAATCTTATTACTCTGTTCAAATTATTCAAGCTCTACCAGTGAATGTAGTAATGCAATGAGCTTAATGAACTACAACATTCACATGACTATCTCATCAGTGAATTTGAAATGACTATCTCATAAGTGAATTTGAAACACTTGATCACAAATTTAACCAAAAGAAGAGATACTTTGATGCAACATTCAAAGTGAATTCTAAGATAGCTGAGAGAAAACTATCTTTGCAAAAGGAAGTTGATGAGATAAAAGAAAGAGATAGAAATTCTGAAAAGCATGCTAAATAAGTTTTGTAACCCAGGAGAATCAGTCACCAAGTTTCTACAAATGGCTATACAAACAAGCAACGAGGACTTGGTTGTGGTGAGACAAATGGTGAAGAACCACATGAGCCTAAGAAATTCAATGGAGGGACCAAGGGCATAGACTTCACAAATGAGAAAGGCAGCTACCCTCATCTTAGAAGATACAATGGGCACTCTTGGATAAGAAAGCCACAAACATATTTTATTAGCCCAAGTCAAGCACCACATAGAGTCATTGATACATGTCATTTCTGCAATAAACTAGGACACAAAATATACAAATGTCTTGCAAAGAAAATGCAAAGGAAAGGTGCTAGACTGAGGTGGAAACCAAAAATCAATGCACAATTCCTCATCACACACAATGCTCCACTTGCATAACTGATACAATACATAGGGTCATACATTGTCAAAATTAAAATGTTGTGTAATTGTGCAAATGTGTTTGAGAATTGTGAAAATTGTATATTTGTGCTAAATTGTTTGAAAATGTCATGAATTTTTTGAAAATGATGATAATAACTAGATGGGAAAGGTATTGAAATCATGAGAGAACAATATAGAACTCTAGAAAATAGAAACATCTAGGAAAATCATCTCTTGGATGGGAGCCGCCTATGCCCTAGGTGCCTTCACTGGAGGTGCCTAGCGATTCAAATAGGGCAAAAACTGCACATTGTTTCTTCTTCCCATTTCATTTTAACCCTGTGATTTCCCTACATTTTATTTTGGTGAAGATAAAAAATTTAGGTTTTATAGCATAATAATTGATAGGCTAGTGCATGTGCAAAAGAAGACAAATATGACCTTTTTTTTATCATTATCGTTCAGATATATGTACAATGATTAATTACCAAGGGTGGAGTAAACTCATGGACTATAATGCACCGATATATCATGAGCTTGTACTCATCTTCTAATTTAACTGGAGACCCCGAGAGTTTGCATCTATGATGAATGGAGTAGAAATGAAGTTTGGACACATACCGATTCACCATCACGACATCTAGGGGATTTACTAAGAATCCCATATGATGAAGATGAGGATGGATTAGAAAATGAAGAAATATTCAATAGATTATCCACAAACAATTTACAACAAAGGACATAGAAATATAAAGACAAAGGACCTTACTATTGAGCTTATAATGTTAAGGAAAGTGAGAGAAGCAATGATAGTGTACAAATTAGGAGGGACAGAGTAAATCACTACCTATGAATCATCAAGAATCCTATGGAAGGTTTACACATACCAGAAAGTTAGTCTTCCTAAGGCCCTATTCTATACATATAGTTACATGCCATAGCGAACAAATCATGTCATGCCATATGGAGTGTGGCTAACTAAGGCTTTTGAGCACTTCCATGTGCCAGTACTTGGAGAATCTTGCCTACATATGTTAACCCTAAAGAAAAATTTGGTTGGAGAGACCTTATTAAAGAGGATGCTTATTCAAATTCCAAAGTACCAAGCTCGGCAAAATGCCCAACATGAGACTGAGATGGAAGAAGAGGAAGTAATAGAAGTTGAAGAGGAAGAAGTAGAGAGGGCACCTCCCAACGAGGGGGGCGAGGGGGAGGAGATGGAGAGGAGAGGGAAGAATAGGATAAGGAAGTCAGATTGTAATGCAGGCCACATCAGCTTCATGGGCTTCACTTCCAGTTCCAACCTCTAAACCTTCTTTGGCCTTCACCTATCTATCTCAGGAGGTTAGGGAGCTCAGAGTGGACATCTAGTCAATCAAATAGGACCAATATATTATGACAAGAGATTGGGATCATATTAGGTAGTAGTTGGATGTGTTGCTATCACATTTTAGTCTTCGTTGCCCCACTTTCATTATAGCACATGTGTCCACTGACTTAGGTGCCAATAGATCCCACTCCAACTCCAACTCTAGCTTCTTCTTAGGATCCCAAGCCTACCTTCATACTAATAGAGCTCCTCACATCATAGCATGCTACCACTCAAGGGGAGTCTTGTCCTCCTTCCATTCCTATAGTTCCTAGCAATGTATATCTAACCTCTCCAGTCACTAATGTTTGACAAAAAAGGGGAGAGTTAGTGATATATGTAGGTATATATTGTTTTTCACTTTATTTGATGATTTTTTTTAGAGGACTTTGTAGTTAGGAAGATTGTATTTTGTTATTATATTGAGAATTCTTATACTTGTTTGTTAAGGGTTGATATTCATGCTTGACATTAGATTGATTTGTATTTTGAAAACTAGATTTGATATGTCTAGTTTAGCTTATTTGACTTGGTATATTTTTTATACATTTTTTATTTGATATCGAATTGGTTTTGATTGATTTGATAATGGATAGATGTATTCTGAAAACTTCATTTGATATGTGAGTGGATTAAGATGAGTTAATATTGGTTTGATTTCAAATATGTCAAGGGTGCATATGATTTAATACCGATAGATTGAGTTGATATAGTTTTAAATTGGTATGAAATCTATGACTTGATGTATATACTTCAGTTAATTGAAATTGATAAAACTTTAAACATCATTACAATCCCAAGGTATATGTTAAACCTGTTTGGGAAATCTCAAAGTTTAAGATCTCGAATAGGAGTTTAATCCCTAGTCAAATCTTTTGTAATCTTGGTTATCATTTAATGTTTAATCACGAGTGTCAATTGTGAAAGAGATTAATAAATGTCAGTGATCATGTAAGAATGAATGCTTGAATACATATTTAAGTGATGATAATGCTTAGATCATGAATGATTTCAACAATGATGAAATTCCTCTATTCTCATGACTATGATGCTTAATAATATTTATCTTGAAAATGAATTGGAAAATGGAAAAATAAATCTCCAAGTGACATCCATCATATGAAAGAGTTTATGCGGTTATCATTGAAATTGTAAAGGTCATGTTTCTATGAATTCATGCAAAAATCATAAACAAAATTGAAAAAGGGATATGTTTTGTCAATCATAAAAAATGGGGAGATTGTTAATGATCCAACTTGTGAAACACAAGAGATAATCCATATTTTGATGATTAACAAAATCATAATAGAATACACATGAAAATATCAAATCTCATTGAAAAAGTCAAAGTGCAACAACTGAATACAGGCTGCAACTGAAGAGATCAACTTCCCATCCACATCACTTGCGCCACAGCTAAATGGCAGCTGCCTACAATAATCGCTTACGGTCTTCCAGAAAGACGTAAACTCCCTGGATAATCATAGCCAATATTGTAGTAGCCTACCCCTACTGCCTGTGACCATAGCCAGAGTTGGAGATGTCATCACCTAACTGCCTACCACATGAATGAAGAGATCGACTAGCAAACCCATGCCGCCTGAGGATATCAACTGGAGCGCAGTAGAATACCATAGCCACCTACAATTCGCTTGCGGATAGAAAGCAACACGGGTTTTGGAGTAAAACCAAGATCCGACCATATCCAAAACCACTGCCGATTACCACAACTACCTCCAATGTGCCTTCCAATTGCAATAGTTAGAAAATTTGAATGTTGAAGTGCATTAAATTGACCCCAACTTCTTCCAATGGTTGAGTTTTTAGAAGATCTATAAAAGAAGTAAAGTTTGGTCATTCATGAGTGGTTGTTGATCTTTAATCTTCATATATCTTTGCATCTCAAAGCCAAAGCTTCCAACCTTCATTTATTCTCATTCAAGGCTTTCACCAATAACACAAAGGGAAGATTCTTTGCATTGAAGTGAGCTTTCAAGGATTATAAAGGCTTCCTCTATGCTCTCAAAGAAACATGATCATAAACCATAGCTTCTTTCTTTATCATTTCTATTTGTGTATTTCTTAATTTGGTATTTGAGACCAAACTCAAGAAGAACAAGGGTGACTATTGGAGTGTATCTCACAATCAACTCATTAATTTGTATTATGCACCCTAGAGCTAGAATCTATAAGTGTGCAAGAGACACTAAGTGATTACGCCTCCTAAAGAGAGTTGGAATCTAGAAGAGTGCAAGAAGTACAAAGTGATTATGCCCCCTAGAGAAAGCTAGAATCTAGAAGAGTGCGCGAAGCACTAAGTGATTATTCCCCTAGAGTTGGAATCTAGAAAAGTACAAGAGGTACTAAAGTTTACACCCCATAGAGATGGAATCTAGAAAAGTGCAATGGCACTAGTTTGTATTCCTATCTAAGATAGTGGAACACAAGATAGAAAGGGTTGTGTGCTTGGAAGAGCGGAGTAGGAAGGTTGTCTTGAACCGCTATATATTGTACCTACTGTATATGATTGCATATATTGCTTGCATTGTTTGATTATTTCCATTTAACTGCAAATACTTTCGAAAGAGGTTTTAAACTTACATGGTTTAAGCTAAGAAATTTTATAAACCCAAATCACCTATTCTCTCTTCAGTTAAACCTTGCCAAAGGGACAAACATATACTCCATATGGGATAAGGACTCAGTAAAATCGGCTTATTCTCAGTATAAGTTCTCATATTTTTTAGCTAGGGAGTCATGTTTTTCATTGAGAATGTCATAGTCGTGGGATAAATTTTCAATTGTATTTGGAAATTGTATATTTTTAACGATGATGGATAAAATATAAGTGGCTCAAAATGAATAGATGATGCAATTCAAAAGCACAAAGATGGATGCCACTATAATAAAAATATTCACACCAAAGTAATTAAATTAATGTAAGGCCCTAAAAAATTTCAAAAATATAAATTTTTGTTATTGTAAAGTTTCGATAATTTTTGCCTGGTCGACAGATTGTATAATTAAATTTTTTGGAAAATGATTATGAAAAAGTTATGAAATTAAATGGATTACTAATATAAATATGAGGATGAGGTTTGGGGTACACTAAAGTGTATTAAATAAATCATTTAAGTGAAAAAGAAAATAAA
>JAYJMB010000071.1:0-18597 GCA_036873735.1 Pouteria campechiana
GGATCGACCCTTGCATAAGCACACTAGACTATACATCGACCGTGCACTTGCGAGGTATTAAATTTGAGCCATCATGAACATAGATGAAATCTATTATTTCTCAAAACTTTGGATCTAGCAGCTCAAGAAATGCTACAGGGGTCCCTTTTATGAGAGCCTTTTAGTTTGCATTCATCCTAGTCATGTACTCCTGATAGTACATAGTTATTCTTTCAAAAGAAGCCTTTTGTGTTCTTTAGGAGGTGGAATTTTGGGCTTCCTTTTTAGTTTTGAAGTGAATGGCTATAATGAAAAAGGTGATGGTTTTGGTTTTGGGATAGCAAGTGGCTTTTTAGTTTTGGTAGTGGAAGAAGGTGATTTTTGGGGATTTTTGGTTTTGGAAGAAGGTGAGGAAGGTGGTGGAAGAGGTTGACACCATGGTGGTGGTTGTATTTGCCTTATCCTTTATTGGATAGAAGGATCAGTCATCTGAGGATATGAGAGAGGCAGAGTGTCATCAATGGCCTCCAAGTTGGCATTGTTGCAGAAAGTGAATTCTTCCTTAGTGAGAATAAAGAATTTATCCTGACCTAAGGAGATGGAAACTCTTTTCTAAGAGGTTTTGACATTGGAAGTATTTTAAGAAGTTTCTCAGAGTAATCTTGAATAATTGACTCTTTATCAAGAATATGAATTTTGTGGTTCTTTGGAGTTAATGGAGGATCAGGAAGAAGTAGAATCCTATGAAGAATGTTAGGATCCTCAAGTTTAGAGAATGGATATTCTTGAGGATATATATGGATATCTGGAGAAAGAAACATTCTAACAACTTTAGAATTGGTTGCTAACTTGATCCTAAACTTTGATTCTATCATCCTAATTAGATTGGATATATGAAGGAGATAATCAGGATTATCATTAGTAGCTATTCTTTGAGATGTGGAGGACTTTGTGGTGGAGAGGGAGGATACAACCATTATGGAGGAGGTTTGAATTTTGGTGGCATGTTTAGAGGATTGTTCCATTTAGGTGGAATTTCCTTAATTCTTTTAGGGAATACTATTCTTGCTCAGATAAATTCCATCTATTTATCCATGCCATAGATGGGTGGTCCTGGTTCATGTATGAAATACATTTTTGGAAGAGGAACAATAATAGGATACTTCCCATGTCAAACAATGGCTCTGTGAGGATTGGTAAGATAATCCTTAGGCAGATTGGAGAGGTTTTTAGTATTGAAAATTGATAGAGGTTGTGTTGGAGGAGGTTGACTCTCAAGTTGAGTAACCTCTGGAATAACAGATGATGATGATGGATGAGGAGGTGAAGGTGAAGACATCACTATTATTGGTGACTTGTTTCTAACTAGTGATGGGTGATGTGGAGGTGATGGAAAGTGAGTTTGAGGTGGATAGAAATGGGTTTGAAGTGGAGTGAAATGGGAATGATAGGTTTGACCTTTGAATGGTTTTGCTAGAGCTTGTAGAGAATCAAGTCGTTGGTCAATCTTATCAGCCCTTAGGATCATAGATGACATGGCAGTTGAAAGATTGTGATATATTCTATTCATTTGGGGGGCTAAGGTTTGCAAAAAGTGTTTTAATCATGAATAATCTGTCCTCTAGGTGTTGTGGGATTTGTTGGGAAGTAGGAATTGATGAGGTAGATGGTTGATCAGTGTGAGTGGGTCTAATTGGTGAAGGGGATCTAATGAGAGTGTATGATGGCATGTCTGTTGCTGTTGTTTCTTTATGTACATTCTCTCTCAAAATTTCTTCTACAATATCAACTATGTCTATTTTTTGTTCCTCTCTTGGAATTTCTTCTATTCTCTCAGCTTCTGTTTGTTCTTCTCTACAAGAGACTTCCTATCCTTTCAATTTATTTGCTCTTCTTAGTCTCTCAGAGATCCAACCCTATGCAATTTGCTTAAAGCCCATTCTTTTCAGAACTTTCTCATCCAATTGGTCTGTGTTTCTTGGAAGCTCTCCATTGTCATTTGAGATATCTACTCCTACTTCCTTGATCAACTTGGTCAAAGCCATTCCATAAGGTAAAGGAAACCTTGTGGTGCTTTTGATCAAGTTAATGTGATCTATCATCAGTTTAGCTAGATTTAGCTTTCTTTTATTCTTTAATACCTAAATGATTCTAGCATCTTTCTTAGATATATCTCCTACAGCTCCTCTTCTAGGATATACATTATTCATTACAATGACATATGCTAGCTTGAGATTTGCATTCAAGTGACTAGCATGCAGATAATTCTCCTTTTCATCAATCTCAGTTTTTGCTAAGCCTGAGAATAGCATTGCTCTTGAGGGCCATACAATCTTCTCTTCTTCTTTAAAGAGATTGAAACAATTTCTTAAACTCTCTTGGGATAATTTAATTTCTATTTCTCCTATCCATAATTTTTTTGTTCTAATATTGAGATTGCAAATCAATGCCATTACTAGTCTTGGATACAAATTGTCACAGTAACTCACACAAGCATCCCAGCCTTGGTAGCTCAACCATTCAAATACCTCTAAGTCCATACTAAAGGCTCTGAAATTGAATGTTTTCCCATTGATCCTCATATGTTTTTGTAAATATGGAATAATCAGATGAACTATTTAGAAAGATTACCTTGAGTGTATCAGCTTCCCATCTTGCCTTTTTGGATCCTTTTCTTTGTGGAGAATTTTCTCTTTCCTTTCTCTTGCTTTCTGCTCCTTTTGTTCTCGCCATTTCGATAGAGAGTTCTAGGTCTTTAGAAAGAAAATGGGATTTTTGGGAGTGAAGTTGGAGAAGGCAAGAAGGTGGACAAAGAGAGTTGCGACTTAGATTTAAAAGAAGCGGGAAGATGGACCTTCTTCTCTAAAGGAGGGGTTCTAGGAATTTGGAGAAAAAGGGTTTGAGTTTTCGAAGAGGTTTGTAGGCATTTTAGTGCCTTCGAATTAGATTGATAGATTATTAAATGATCTCTGAATCATTAACGTGTTTTGGCTTCAGATACTCTAAAAGAAATCCTTTAGAGGAGATGATTTAATTTGGGGTTTCGGATATTCCAAAGCATTGCTTCGGAGGCCTTTGCCGATCTTTGAATACTTTTGTTTAGGCCTTCAGAGACTTTTGTTTAGGGCTTCGGAGACTCTAAAGTCCAAAATCTGACTTAACTCCAAAACTTTGTAAGATGAATTTTTGGAGTTGTGGGTTTTAAGTTATATATATTAATTATTAATTCATGTTTATTTAGGAATTATTACCAAGATAGATAATTAAATATTGATTTGTATATTTCTTAGAACATGAAAGATTTGAATTTATTTCATTTTCTTTTTTACATAGATGAGAACATAGAATGGCTAATTTGTTTGATAAATTAAGCATTTTATTCATTAAGATCTAGAATGCCTAGTTCTCTTCTTATCATGTTAAATCTTTTTTCTAGTAATGGTTTTGTGAAAATATCTGCTAGTTGATTTTCTGTTGGGACAAATTCTAAGCTAATGTCATGGTTTTGAACATGGTCCCTAATAAAATGATGCATGATATCTATATGCTTATTTTTAGATAGTAGAACTAGATTCTTGGTCAGGTTTATAGCACTAGTGTTATCACATCTGATAGGTATATCAACAAAGTTAAGGCCAAAGTCTTTTAATTGCTGTTTCATCCATAGGATATGTGCACAACAGCTGCCTACTGCTACATATTCAGCCTCAACAGTTGATAATGCAATTGATGTTTGTTTCTTAGAAAACCATGAGATAATCATGCTTCCTAGAAATTGGCAAGATCCTAAGGTACTTTTTCTATGTACTTTATACCTAGCAAAATCTACATTTGAGTAACCTATTAATTAAAATCTGAACCTTTTGGATACCATAATCCAAGATTAGGTGTACCTAAAAAATATCTAAATATTCTTTTTACAGCAATAAGATGTGACACTTTCGATTTTGATTGGAATCTAACACATATGCATGCACTAAACATTATGTCAAGTCTACTAGTAGTTAAATATTGCAGAAATCCTATTATGCTTCTATAAGGTTTTTGGCAAATAGACTTACCTCTTTCATCTTTGTCCATTTTTATTGAAGTACTCATTGGTGTCCCATACCTTTTTCCATCTTTAATGTTGAATTTCTTTAGGAGTTTTTTTGTGTATTTGGCTGGGTGAATGAAAATCTCTTCTTTCATTTGCTTAATTTTGCAGTCCCAAGAAGAAGTTAAGTTCACCCATCAAGCTCATTTCAAATTCTCCTTGCATTGTCTTAGAAAGTTCTTTGCAAAGATTTTCATTAGTTGCACCAAATACTATACTTGAACTATGAGAATATCTTTTGTTACATGCTTAATAAAGAGAGTAGTATCAATTTTGCCTCTCGAAAAACCTTTCTTAATGAGAAATTTGCATAACCTTTCATACTAGGTTCTAAGAGCCTGTTTTAAACCATAGAGGGCTTTCTTAAGTTTGAATACACAATCTGAGTTATGAGGATCTTCAAACCCTGGTGGTTGTTCTACATAAACCTCTTCATTAATAAATCCATTTAAGAATGCACTCTTTACATCCATCTAGTTTAACTTGAAATTCATAAAGGATGAAAATGCAAGAAGCATTTTAATGACTTCAATTCTTGCAATAGGAGCACATGATTCTTCAAAATCAATACCTTCCTCCTGACAGTACCCTTTTGCCACTAATCTTGCTTTATTTCTTACTACAATTCTAGATTCATCTAGTTTGTTCCTAAAGACCCATTTTTTTCCTATAGTAGATTGATGACTTGGTCTTAGAACAATAGTCCATACATTATTTCTTTTGAATTAGTCTAATTCTTCTTGCATGGCTAAAATCTAATTTTCATCTTCTAAAGCCTATTCTATGCAAGTTGGTTCTAATTAAGAAATAAAAGTAAAATTGTCACATATTTGGTGATAAAATGATCAGGTTCTAACTTTGTCATATACATCACCAATTATTTGACTTTTAGGATGATCATGCATGAATCTCTAGTCTTTGGAACAAATATTCTTACCTTCATTGTTTACCTCATTGATGGATGATCTACAGTCCGTTTCTTCTTCATCCATCTGTGTTTCTGATTGCATAGGTTCTCCTTCTTTGTCTTGTATTTTCATTTTCTCACCTAAAGTTATCAGGTCACCTATCTCGTCATCAAAATCACTTGTCCTCCTAGAAGAAGTAGTGTTTTCATTAAATTTTACATGAATAGATTCCTCTACAGTCTTATTTTTTAGATTTTAGACTCTAAATGCCTTACTAATAATGGAATAACCAAGGAAAATGCCTTCATTAGATTTGTTTTCAAATTTTTCATAATTTTCTTTACCATTGTTAAGAATAAAGCACTTATAACCAAAAGTATGAAAATATGAAATATTTAATTTTTTGTCATAGTATAATTCAAATAAAGTTTTGTTGAGTATGGATCTAGCAAAGATTCTGTTAATAAAATAACATGTTGTGTTCATTGCTTCAAGCCAAAAATACTATGGGTGGCTGTATTGATTGAACATTATCCTTGTCATCTCTTGCAAGAATCTATTTTTCCTTTCAGCTACTCCATTTTGTTAGGGTGTTCTTGGTGTAGAGAAAGTTTGAAGAATTCCATTGCTTTCACAAAAATATGTGAATCTATGATTTTCAATCTCTCCACCATGATCACTCCTTATGGTAATTATATGAGAGCTTTGTTAATTCTATACATGTTTGAAAAATACCTTAAATAATGAAAAAGCTTCATCTTTGGAAGTTAGAAACATTACCTAGGTAAATCTATTAAAGTCATCTATAATGAGATATGCCTAATGTTCCCCTCCAAGGCTTCTTGTTCTTATTGGTTCAACTAAATCCAGATGTAACAACTGAAGAGGTTTAGTTGTGTATACTTCTTTATTTGATTTGAATGATTCTTTTACTTATTTGCCTTTCATGCAAACATCATCAACTTATTGTCAAATTTGAGTTTTAGTAAGCCAATAACTAGATCTTTATTATAAAGTCTTTCAATCAGATTCTTGTTGGCATTTCCTAGTCTTTTATCCTATAATATGGATTTATTTTCATTTAAAACAAGACATTTGACTTGGATATCACATAAATCCACCAAATATACATTTTTATGTCTCTTTCCAAGTACTATAACTAAATTTGAACTATCTAATATTGAACAAGTATGGGATTCAAATACAACTTTGTAACCATTATCACAAAATTGACTTACACTTAAAAGGTTGTATTTTAATCCTTCTAAAAATAAAACATTTGAAACTATAATCGAGGGAGGTTGGCCAATTTTACCAATGTCTACCACTCTACCTTTTCCATTATCCCCAAAGGTAACTGTTCCTCCATTTTTAGCTTTAGTTCTGTGAACAGCTCTCTTTCTCCTATCATGTGTCTTGAGTAACCACTATCAATGTACCATTTGCTATTCTCTGTGGCTCTCAAACGCACTTGCAGTAATGAAACTAAGCTATAATTTTTTGTACTCATTTAGGAATGGGTCCAGGTGGGTTAGTAGCAGAATATTTTGGCACTCATTATTTTTTAAATGCTACTAATTTATTTTTTGGACATATAGTTGTATTTATTACTTTAGCAACTATCTTAGGAATCCAAATCATATTCTGTTTGGGTTCTGATTTTCTTTTGTGATTTTTCTTTCTTTAGTTTCCTATATCTTTCTTTGCTTTAATTTTAAATAAGGTAGTAGTTAAGGTTTTTCTTAGAGCATGATTTTTTACTTTAATTTTTTTAATTTGCTCAAGTTCTATATTGATAATCTTATCAATTTTGAGCAATTTGTCTTCTTGTTTTAATTTGCAGCATTCATTAATTGTTCTTTTAAGTTTTCTTTTGGTTTTCTTGTGTTTAGTTTTTAATGTTTTGAAATCTGTATAGTGTTCTTCTAATAATTCTTCAAATTAAAAATTTCAGGTTTTGAATTCACCTCATCATTGTGGATAGCCATAACGATTATTCCTGTATGATATTGTTCTTGATCCTTTTCTTTTGAGCTGAGTGAGCTGAATTGAGCTTCATTTTCTTCTTCCTCTTCGCTCAAGCTTTTTTGCATCATATTTTTTAGCATTTCCCATGTAGCCATAGCTTTCTTCTTCTTTCCAAATTTCTTGCTATTAGAGACACTCTTTTTGTCAAAGAAAGAGTTATACATTTTCTTCTTGTCTCTTTACTTTTTATCTGGTTCTGGGCAGTCAAATTTCATATGCCCAGGCTTGCTACAATTATAACAGATTAGAACTTCCTTTTTCTTATCTTTACTCTTGAAGTTCTTGGAATTGTTTCTAAATCTTTTCTTCTTGAGCATTTTTCTGAATCTTCTAGTTATCATAGCCATATCATTATCATCTTTAGTAGTTGAGGCATCTTAAACTTCTTCATTTTTTTATTCTGCTTATAGAGCTATTGTTTTCTTGCCTTTAACTTCATCTGGTGCTTTTTGTTTCATTAGGACTTCATGGTTCATGAGTGATCCCATCAGTTCTTCTACTATCACCTTCATTAGATCTTTTGCTTCTTGTATAACAATCGCTTTAGGCATCTAGTGTCTAGACATAGATCTCAAGATTTTCTTTACTAGCTTAGTCTCTTCATATTTTTCTCCTAAGTTCTTTAAGTTGTTGGTGATTTTCTAAAATCTTCCAAACATTTCAGAAATGTTTTCTGATTCCTTCATAGAAAAGGTTTCATATTCCTGCACTAGAATTTATTTTAGTCTCTTTTACCTGGTTTGTACCTTCATGTGCTACTTTGAGTTTATCCCAAATTTCCCTAGTTAAATCACATGTAGAAATCTTTTCAAACTCAAAGAAAGTTAACACAAAGTAGAGGTAGTTCTTTGCATTAGCATTATGTTCTACTGCTTGTATATCTTCTACAGTGTATTTGTCTCAGTGTTGGTAGCATTCTTACCATTTTTGACTATAAACCATAACTGGTAATCTATATCAGTCCAGAAATTTTGCATTATTATTTTCCAATACCTATAATTGGTTCCATCAAATAGAGGGGGTCTAAAAATAGATTGCCCTTTAGTAGATGTATTGTCGAACATATCAGCCATTTGAATCTCTTCACAAGTTAATATATTAGTAATCAAGATTTAACTGGTGAAGCCTACTTTGATATGACTGTTGGTCCAATGGTAGCTCAAGAGGGGGGCTGAATTGAGCTTTAAAACTTTTTGGCCAAATCAAATGATTAAAGTGTTGAATGAATAAGTAAAACAGATTGCACAATACACAACACAAGATTTTTATAGTGGTTTGGCCCTTTCTAGGTTCCTACTCCACTTCTCTGAGTCAGTCTCCTCTACTAAACTCAGGTTCCACTAATAGATTGATCAACTTGATCAAATACACATTGGTTTTACAACAAACTCACCAACCGACTTCCTAGTTTTCCAAGCTAACCAGAAACTTTCAAAACTTATTGGTTTTCAAAGCTCAACAACAAACTTATACCCTTTCAGCAAGTTCCTTACTTTCTTATCTCAATACATAAACACCAAGCATTTTTTGGTTGTGTTCCAAATACTAAAACGAAGTGTATAGATTGATGGCTCTTACTTAGATGTGTACATAAAATTCTGATCTTTCAGTAAATGAATAAGTAAATGAGAGTAAAAGGTTTGAACTCCTTGATTGAGAAGTGATTTAGACTTTGAGAGCTTCTGATAAAGATGTAGTTATTAGAGTTGAACTTTGAAGAAAGATTTTGAAGGCTCTTCACATTTTCTGCAATGATCAGTGATATTCAAGAGTTAATTTTCTTTTGATTCTGAATCTCGCTTTTATAGGTTAAGAGAGATTTTTTCCACTACTGACTATGGTAGACATTCAAATTTTTAAAAATATTTTTCTTTACCTTATATTTTGTCTAAAGTCTGACTTACTGCATTCTGGTATCCGTCTGCTACTCTATTGCTAACTTTTCTTAACATTCACTTTTGTCACAGGTGTTTTGAAGTTGCTTCTTTAGTTACACTGAGGAGACGAGTGAACAATTGATGTCTTGAATGATTTCAGATGACTTGATTTATTTTTCTTCAGATTCTCAGAAATAATAGTAAGCCTTCTCACTTGCAACAATCCTTTGCAGAAGGAAGTTTGGATTTTCTGAACTTTTAATGCTTTAGAAAGATGACTCTGAAGTATGGCTTAATATCTCTGAAGCTTGGTCATTGTCTCCGAAGTGAGGCTTTGAGGACTCCCAAGCAGATCTATTTACTCCGAAGCTTGTTCGAATTTACTCTAAAATGTGACTCTAAGTTCTCCAAAGCATATCTATTTACTCCGAAGCATAGCTAATTAACTCTAAAGCTTGTCCTATTATTTTCGAAGTGTACTGTGATAACTTTGAAACTTCTATGACTACTCTAGAGCATCTTTGATGATTCTGGAGCTTTCTTGATTATTCCAAAGTATGTTGTGACTTGTCCGAAGCTTTGAAAAAGACTCTGAAGTATGCTTATGACAACTCCGAAACACACTATGAGGATTCCGAAGCTTGTCTTGGGCTTTCTCCGAAGCCAATTATCTTTGAAGCTTGTCTATCTACTCTGAAACATACTTGTAATGACTCCTAAGTATATTATTTTATTTTACTTTGAAGCTCATTGTGAAGACTCTGACGTATGTTGTGACTTGTTTGAAGCTTTGCTACGATGACTCTGAAGCTTTTCAATTTACTATGAAACATGCTATGACTACTCTGAAGATTCTTGACTAACTCTGAAGTTATTGCAACATTTCTGAAGCTTTCAATTTTACTCCAAAATATGTTGAGATAACTCCGAGGTTGTTACTGTTGGCTTCGAAGGGTGTCTTTAAGATTTTAGAATTTATATAATTAATTTTAAAAGAGCATTTATTTTGTGTCTTCCTTTTATCATCATGAATGTTATTCTCAAGTTGAGTATGAGTTAATATTTCTATAACATACTTAAGAGTAGATTGTTAGTACCTTAATGTTTCACTTATGTCTTTGTTTATCATCAAAACATACTTTGTTAAGAATTTTCATCATCAAAATCATGCTAGATAATATGTTCAACAATGATTTCATCTTTTGTTTTATAATTATCATTCTTGATTGAGATATATGTTGAAAATGTTTAAGCATGCTTAAAATTGAAATTATACAATAAGGAAAACTCTAATGATCATTGATTTGATACATGCTTGATATGAATGAATAAACATGTTGAAATGATAATGTTTGAAATAATTAAATTGACTTGCTTAATTACATGATGACTATGTTAATAACAAAATCAAATGAAAAATACTAAAAAGTCATGGGTAGAATTGGCTAGATGTTAGAGCTTCAAAATATTTAGGATTATGTGTTTATGGGAATGCTACTGCCTGAACCATAGGCGCCCATGTCCCCAGGCGCCTGGGCTCATAGGCACCTTTTGTTTCGAAGGGCTTAAATCTGTCATGTCGATTCGAGTTCAATCTCATCTGCCTCCCACATTCTAGCCTCCTATGACCTAAAATAGGCTGTGCTTGTGATTTCCTATCATCCATAGAAGCTATTTCTATAAGTTTTCCTCATTCTTATTTGGTTTCTACACCTCAATGGCACTAAAAATTGAAGTCTTTAAAACTCAAAAAGGGGTCAAACAACCTAGAACTTGAGGAGGAACATCCACAACCCAAGCTTCCACTTCTAGAGCTGGAACCTCATCTAAGAGAGGCCAATCTTCAAGGACCCAAGGTATTTCCTCTTCCAATCCTCATATGAATGGTGAAAAAAGGAAAATGTAGGAATAAATGAAGAAGGAAGAAGAAAGTTTGATTTAAGTACTCTACCAATTGAGGTTGATGGAAGAAAGGTTCTTATTGCCAAATTTGAACCAACAAATTGACGTACATATTACTTTGGCAATGAGGATAGGAAGTTCAAATTTTATACCTCAATGCTTGAGAGACGAGTCCATGTTCAAAAGAAGATACATTTGAATTTTTTTGATAAATGAAAATCTGATATTCGATCTATGATGAATTATCAAGGATGGACTGAGTTGATGGAATATGAGGCATCCATATACAGAGAGTTGGTTCTCATTTTCTATTTCAATTGGAAACCCAATTCCTATGAGTCAATGGTGAAAGGTGTGGAAATCATCTTTGGAACATATGATTTATCATCTAAAGAGCACCTTGGAGAAATTCTAGGAGTTCTCATTGTAGAAGATGAGGGTGAATTGAAGAAAAAAGAAAATTTCAGTAATTTGTCCACAAACATAGTTTACACTGATCACACATACATGAGGACAAATGACTTAACGATTGAGCTTAGGATGATGAGAAAAGTACTAGAAAACATGTTTAAACCTAAGCTTGGAGGAATAGAGCAGGTGACAACAATGGAAGCCAAAGTATTGTGGAAATATACAATTATCAAAAAGTTAGCCTATCAAAACTAATGTTTACTACATTTTAATACATGCCACAGAGAATAGATCATATAGTTCCATATGGAGTATGGATACTCAGATCTTTAAACATTTCCATATTCCTTTGAATGGAGAATCTAGTCCGTATATGTCATCTCTCAAAAAGGACTGGGTAGGAGAAATACTATTGAAGAGAATAGGAATCAAAATTTCAGATTATGTAGCAAAGATGGATGAAAAGAATGAGAGAAAAATGAAAGAAAACAATGAGATTAAAGAAGAAGAACAAGAATAAGAAGAAGCACCAATCCATGAGAAAGAAGAAGTTGAGAAAATGGGTGAAGAGGAATAGCTAGCTAACATGGACAGTCCCATTGTAGACAGACAACCTTCACCTCCTAGGACCTCACCTAAAGTCATCATTCCCAGATCATCTGCATATGCATTGCTATCTTTAGAAGTGAAGGAATTGATAAAGTAGGCAAGAGAATTAAGAAAAGAGTTAAAGGAAGAATTAAGTTTGAAGAGTGTAGAGGAAGAAACAACAAAGAAGATAGACATCCTTCTCTCACATTATAAGACTTCCCACTATACACCTAGGATCGATCCTACCATCCCTACTCACACCTCTAGAGATCTAGAGCCTACTTTCACCATGGAAGAGCTCACTTCTAACCGAGTCACTACTTAGGGGGAGTCAGCTTCACCTATGGCTTCTACGGATCCTCATGTCTAGACTTCAGATTTCTTTTGGGTTGTATGCTTTGGGGGAGAACAAATATTAATAAAAACATTGTATATTATGAGATAATGATGTAGAACAATGTTGAGACATTATAAATTCAAATTTTTTATGATGAATTCTCTTATGAATTTTTTTATGACTTGTACAATCGCTTATATGATTCTAATGAATATCTAGATTAATAGCTGTCTACATGGTAATGATTAAATGATCTTTAATAGTTGTTTAACAATTTCTTCATAATGTGTGAAATACCTATTAATGAATTTATTCATATTTATCTGTTATGATTTTAATAAATGCAGTGATGAATGCTTGACACTTGCTTGCATTTTTAAATACAAAATCCCATAATGATTGAATGTTACCTCTTAATATATCTATATTCTACTTATTGATGAAAATGCCTTCCATTTTATGTTCATGGCAACAATTTCTTAAAGAACTTGCAAAGCATCTAACTTTGGTACTTTAAATGTTGATGAAAACATATTTTATCCATGGTATCCAAAGTACATTTGTAAAACATATCTGAATCAACTTTGTGTTCACCTTGCATGATCATGATAACTATTGATTTTAAAGTTTAAATAGTAGAATTCATTATGCATCAAACAGTTTGTGTCATCAAGGAATAGATCCACAACATCTTTGTCTAAAGCCTTGCTTTTGTTGATTGATAAGTTTTCAATGAGATTTAATTGAATGATGCACATAATATAAATGAATATTCTATTTTATGATCATCATTATGCTTGAGATGGATCCAACCAATGCCAGACATGTTCCTTCATGTTTATATCCTTTTAAGAACCCAACAAGACAGGGGGAGTTTTATCTTCTGATTATGATTACAAAACTCATTTCCTTATTTACTGACCTGTTTTGTATGTTGACAAAAAGGGGGAGAAGAATTGAGAAAGACTTGTTTTATATCATGATATTATGACTTATACTACAGTAAAGAAACTCTCTAATGTCATGATAATAAACTATCAAACTCTATAGGCTCATAAATTCCAATCAAACAAGAGGAGTTTGCAAAATGTCTCATTAGCATGTTTTTAATCATCATAAGTCTTCAAGTTTTATCATTATCAAAAAGGGAGAGAACATTAGGATTATTGTATATGATTTTGATGACAACAAAACTTGCTTCTGACCTAATCTACGCTAATGATGATTTTAGTTCAGGAAGCCTGAAATGAAGACAAATATGCTTGGCATGAATAATCATTGCTGTAATCTTTTGTATGCAAGCATATTATATAAATTGATTTAGAGAATGAAGAATTCATTATGATCCATAGTGCATTAACCTTATTTATCATATGTTGGATCATACACATGTCATGTGCTTCATGGAGTTATCACTTTAAGCTTTCATTGAAAACTATAATATGTGATTTATCCATTTTCTATAACTTGTGAAAATTATGTGTGGATTAACTTATTTTGGTAAGTATGACTCATAGAAGATATTCTTTATATGAAAAGGAAATTACACTGAAATGACTTATCCATACTCTAACTTATATATATTATATGTGGATAAGTGTGTTTTGATTTATAATGAATTTTTCAAGTTTCACAAGTGGCAAAGTGCAAAAATGTTAAGTGTAGGACCACAGCCATTTACCGCAGTCGCCTGCGGATATTGCCTGCCATCCATAGACAAAGTACTTTATTTGAAGAAGCCACCTGCCAGTTCACCTACCACCTACCCATATTGCCTATGCTATAGTCATTTAGCACAACTGCCTGCAGTACCACCTGTGAGTGGACAATAAGATGGATGTGGGAGTTTTTTGCAGATATCTGACCACAGTTGCATGGAGCAGCCACCTGCCATATCACCTGCCGGACAGTCACTTGGCATAGCCACTTACCACTACCACCTACCAACTTTCTATGTTCAAAAATCTGGACATTGTAGGCCTCAAAAATATTTTCCACTCCTTTCAATGATCACATTTTTGAAGCTCTATTTAGGGGGAAGCTAAGAGATAATTCAAGGTTGAAGAAGCAAGGGGATTGAGCTTGAAACCTTTCACAAATCTTTGCATCCCTAGGCTAAAAGCTTTAAACTTCAAATATCATTGAAGAGATTAATTTTTTTATATCCATTCAAGGCCTACTTCTTTCATATATCCAAGGGAGATCTTGTGTGCTACAAAGAGTTACTCAAAGACCAAGTTTTTTCAAAGATCATCAAGAAGCTTGAGGGTTCTAAGTGTCAAAGGTGAATCAACCAATCGAAAACCCATTTGAGTCCTCCAAGTGTTTTCGCTCCAAGTGCTGCCAAGATTAAAGAGCTTCAAAGGCTACATCAACATTATGTCAAGGGAGTTCGAAATCACTATAATGTGCTTATTGGTTATCATTTATATTTGTTCTTTAACTATGTGTACTCATAAGCCTAGCCAGAGGCATATCTTTGTACACAAAGTACCTATAAAGGTAGAGTTTCTGGTTAGCTCAACAAACCAGAGTTATACCCCCAAAAGCTGGAATCTAGAAGAGTGCTAAGAGCACTAGTTATGCCCCCTAAAGTTGGAATCCAAAAGAGTACTGGGAGCACTAATTATGCCCCCTGGAGCTAGAATCCAAAAGGGTTCTAGGAGCACTAGTTATGCCCCTTGGAGTTGGAATCCAAAAGAGTATTGGGAACATTGTTTATGCCCCCTAAAACTAAAATTTAAAAGAGTGTTGGGAACACTACTTGTATTTCTACTATTGAATATAGTGGAACCCAAGATACGAGGTGCATGTGTTCTTGGAAGAGTAGATGTAGGGATGAGCTACTTGAATCATTATAAAAATCTTATTATTTGTGTGTTTAATTGCTTTACTATTTATGTACTTTATTGCTTTATTATTCATCTCATATTGCATAGCACACAAGCATATAAAGAGGGAAATTGATTTCACAATGGTTCAGTAATAATTTTTATATACCCAATTCACCCCTCCCCTCTTACGTTAAGCCACCTTATGGGAACTAACAGGTGAGATGATTGAAAATTATAATGAAGGCTCAACAAAGGAGGAGATTAAAGAAAAATCTAAATTGAAGCAATTACTTCATTCTTTAAGGTATGCATCTATAAGCAATGATTCATTCTTTCTAGGAATTTTTTCTTCTTCTTTTATAGGTACGGAGGAGGACACGCTCATGCAATTCTAAGATCATACTGTGAAGTTTGATATTTTCAAGGAGATGGAGCTATCTAATGAGAATAAAAATGGCTTCAAGATAGATGTAATGGATGAAATTATGGAGAAGTTTTCAGGAGAGCCCATAAACATAGTGGAAGGAGCAAATAATGTTGAAATCATTCAACCGTGTTTATTAATTGAAAGTACCACAATTCTACAAACTTCTTCTAGTGATGAAAGAGTTAGAACACTAAAAGATAAAATTTCAATTCAAAGGTTGAAAGGCATAGTCGGGCTAAGACTTTAAAAAAGTGCTTATTAGGAGGTAACCCAATTTTTCTTAACTTTCTTTATTTTCTTAGCATTTAGCTTAGTTGTTTATTTATTTTCTTTACTATTAGGATAGATTATTTTTAATTTCTAGCTTTGTGTTTTGCAGAAGGAGAAACTTTATCTTCAGAAAGGAAAAACAACTGTATTTTTAGAGGGGGCTATTCATATTGTAGTTTTAAGAGGAACACAATTAGGTTTTAGATGATGCCAACCTAGCTCCAGAAGAAGAGGATGAGAATGCACTTCATTTAGAGAAGCCCTTGATCTTAAACTTCTTTCATTATTTCACATTAAGGACAATATTGAGTTTAAGTTCTGGAGTGTTTTGAGATTTGCATTCATGTGCATTCAATTTGGGGCCATTTTTTTTTAAATTTAGATATAATTTTTGATGAGTTGCACATTTTGAAAACTTAGCTAAAGAATGTGTTAATATGCTGAAACTGGATAGGTTTGATTCTCTCTTAATGATGAGTAACATATGTTTTTTTGTTACCATTGCACATGATTTAGAAGGAAGGATAGATGTTACGTTATGATTCATTGATTCTTATGATAAATCCTTCTTTTCATGACTGGAGAAAATTTTTCGAGCACCTTATGATATGATCATGTAAAGTGCATGTTGATGAGTTGATAGTGTTGTGAATTTAGTGACTTATTTTGGTTTATATAAGAATGCTAGAACTTGTTTGATTATCCCTCAAGATGAAATCCTAGATTACATGTTTACTTGAAAGTGATTTAGGCATTTTTTGATTAGTTTGAGCCTTTCATGCTAACTTAGTACATTCATGTCACTAGTGTCCCTATTAAGCCTTATGAGAGAATGGTATATGCAAAGCAAACCACCATTCAACTTTTCTTTCTTTAGCCTCATCATCAAACCCTTTTAAGCTTGAACTTTTAAGCTTGAAAAACTATGTTTGACTTATTAAGAGATATATTCTAAGCTCATCGTTGTTTGAGAGGTATGAGTGAAGCAAAAGAAGATAAGTTCAGGGAATTGAAAAGAAAAATTCCAAAAGGAAAAGAAAAGGAACCAAAAAAAAAGAATTAGAAAGGATTCATTTTTTAATTGGGGGGATTACATTCCAATGAATCAAAAGAAAATAAGTTTAGGGGTGTGGTAGTAATATAGCTCACAAAAAGATAGAGAAGAGCAAATAAAAAAAATAAAGAGAGTGAACATTCATGTACAAATTCATTTATGATCTCTTACTTTATGAATCCTCATTCCTTTTATTTGTTAGCCAAAGCCAAGGCCCTATTACAAGCTTAAAAAAGTCCTATTGATCCAACTAAACAGTTTTATTTACATTTATGGAGAGGGATCATGAAAAGCAAGCTTATAGAGTGTTTTGTGAAGATAATTAGAATCATTGTTTTACACATTATTAATTGAAAAGCATGCATGTAACATGAGAGTGACAAAAAATACACATTCTCAATTCATGAAGGGATTGATGAAGTATGAGTTTCATGAGATTACATGGTAGGTATCATAAATGAATTTTTATTTATGTGTACATGTGTAATTTTTCTGGCATGTTACCAATTGTTTGAGAGGGATTTTCTTAACTAATTCATAAATTCAGATTGCTATTTTGATCTAGGATGATCAAAAGTTAAGTTTGGGGGTATTTGATAAGCTCTTGTTTTACCATGCTTTAATACCTAGATTTATATATGTTTTGGATCCTGTTTTGATATAAATTTAGTCATTTATAAGCACATTCTAGTAAATCTGCACTTAATTTGGTTATTATTTGATAAGTAAATTTTATGTTGATTTATTATATCTATTTATAGATAATTAAGTACAAGAAATGGAAGAAAATATGGAAGATATCAAGGTGGAGAAAGGATCAAAGCAATGGAATTTGGATAATGAACAAGTGACTGAAAAATGAATATTATAAGTTGAAGAAGCAGAATGTGAAAAAGCACCAATTTGACACCATTTTTGGTACCAATTGAGAAAAATTTGGCTCAGGTGTTCAACATATAAGTTTTATCCCTTGAATTTATCTATCCAAGAAGAATAATATGATTTGGATTTAAAAAATAGAAGTTATGGCAAAAACACTAAAACTATCTTAGACTTCAATTTTGTTGACAAAAATTTTAGATGTGTAGAAAATAACATCACTTATGGTTTGATTTTGGCAAATTTTTAGGATGATTTGGGAAACATATTCAACATAAAAGTTGTAGATATCAAAGTTATATTTCTAATGCATTAAGAATCATGTGATTTTCTAAGATTATATAAGGAATTTATGGTCAAAACAATTAACATATTTCTAGTGGACAGCAATTTGTACGCCGCAACTTCAATTTCCAAGCCGCGCGACATCCAACTTCGTTCAAGTGAACATTGCAAGCAAAGTTTAGACTCTACTACTTTAATTTCTAGCCCATAGCTTGGGCATTTCTCCACTTCATGCGTATAGTTTCCACCCCCATTTGTGCATGATAAATACCAAATTTGGGGGAAGTTTTAGGAGTCTTTTGCATGTATTTTTGGGGGGTTTTGTGGTACTGCTCTTAGAGGTAAGGGGAAGGAGAGTTTTGCAAGCGAAGAGAAGCAAGGGAGCAAGAGGAAATCTAAGTTCTACATCATATTGAGTTTCATGAAGGGAGTTCTTCTCTTTTCATTATAAACTAGTTTTCTCTTTCTAAAGTAAAGATGTAACCTTCTTTGATATTCTTTATTACTTGGGATTGTTGGTCACCAATGATTATATGATCTTGTTTCATTCATTATATTGTTTGTAATAATTTGATTTATTTTATGTAAGGCCTTGGAAATTTGAAAATTGTAAATTTTCACTATTATAAAGTTTTGGTAATTTTTCCAGTGCGGCATATTGTAAAATTAAATTTTTGAGAAATTTTATTATCAAAAAATTATAAAAATGGATGAAATAT